>VKOC01028434.1:0-29502 GCA_009364415.1 Spea multiplicata
CATCATGGAAACCAACACTGCTGACTGTCTCATATTTAATACTTCAATATCACAGCCGGTTCAAGCTAAAAAAACTAATATATAAATGCTTTCTTACTATCCAGTTTTTCAATTTGTCCCAGAAAATTTTGAATTCATCAAATTCAAGCTTTCCATTGCCACTGGTCTGGTGCACCATGGGTTAAGGTCAATTTATAAAATCAGAAAATTATTTGGGGCATAGAATACAAAATATGTTATACATCAATATAACGTTACTGAGAATTACTGAGACGGTTAGTTGTAAAATATACATTTAGTCTCCAACCTCTCAATTTACTGCACATATCCAGTCTGTTCTAAAAATAAAAACCCTGCTGTCTACGTCTAAAAGATATTGTCCACTTTCACCACTTCTCAATACAAGGTGTAAACTAAGGCACTTGATCATCTCCCACTTGTCAGCTGTATCACAGTCTTCGGTGATCTCCCTTAGGTCCATCCTACCACACTCAATAAATCAAAAATGCCACTGCCAAACTTATCTTCCTTACCCATCACTCTATTAACACCTCCATCAATTTTACTGGTTGACTTTAAGCTTCAGGATCTAAAATCTTGACTCTCACATCCAAAGCCCTACGTACATCCTCTCACTTACCTCTGCATGCACTCCAACCCAGACTGTCCACTCATCTGATGATTTTTGTCTGTTCTTTGTTCTGATTTCTAGTGTGTAAGACTTCTCAATGGCTCTGATATGCTATTCCCTAGCCTATCCTTGCCTATAGTCCTTACAAAAATCCCTCAAGACCCACTTCTTTAGGGATGTCTTTCAACTGACAGGTTATACCTTACTCCCACGTAACATCTCATTTCACCTACTCTATCTCCTGCTGTTGGTCTGTACTTATATCCAGAAGTATTATTATTTATTTAACTAGTGTTTCTAAATGGGATACCCTTATGAAGCTGGTCCATCACAAAAAGAGACACTTTTACCTTTTAAGTAATATACATAACTCCTTCTAGATAGGCAGTAGGTAGTAAAAATCTGCAAACATATGCTTACTGCTTTTTGTTATGTCCAGTTTACCCATTGTACAGTGCTGCAGAATACAAAGACACTGTATAAATCAATAAATTGCATGAATATTAATTTTTGCATTAAAATGAATAAAGTATAGCATGAGTGATTTCATATACAGCTTAGAATAGCCTATATTTTACCTAAACAGTTTTGTATATGCATTCTTTCTAAAAACCTATAGATCCACATTTATAGTGAAGCCATTTTGTTACTAGAACATTTTAGCCATTTTTTAAAAACAATTCTGAAAGGATACATCCATCAGGGAAATGATGTTTAAACATGACAGAAGACTCAATTCCTTGAATTGAATGTTCTTTGCTGAAAAAAAGAAAATGTAAAGCTCTAGAGATTAATGGTTTGGGTAAAATGTCGACAAACCTTGTTAGGAACAGTATAATAACGCTTGCATATGGAATATTTGTTTAGTTAAAAAGTGTGTATACTGTTAATACACAGAACTCGGCAAACAATTGTGTGTTGTTTCTTTCCCTAGTGTCACATCATAGGCAAATTAGTGTACACTGATGATGTCATAAATAAGGGGCAGCCCCAACATATGAACACATTTCTCGTTATCTACACAGCTTGCAATTCTGTTGATACAACATAAAGATCACCTTATATGAGCTACACTGACTATAAATACTGTATACGTCACCCTTTAAATTCCTTGCACGGTCACATGTTTTTAATGTCATTTACGAAAACATATTTTTCTTTTTTGTGCAGTATAATGCACCATCAAGACAAATGTATTTACTTCTCCGTAGAACAGAGTTTAAGATGTGTTGCAACTCTTCTGCATTAACCTCCAGGTCCTGAAAGAAAAACCAATTATATTACGATATTTCAAGCACTATAGGATTGTTTTACAAGACAGTAAATAGCTGCCTCCTGAAAAAAGCCTTCTATTATTTTGTTTACATTATTAACCACTGTGTAGATGCCATGCTTTTTGTGTCAAAATGATTAAAAATATATATTTTTATTAGCCACAGACATGCTGATATGCTGGTGAAAACGTCTCTGCACAAATGAGCTAAAATTTTAGCGTCTCCACACAAATTGTACATAGCTCTTTTAAGTAAGGATGCTTTTAGCGATGCCTGCTCCCCTAAGGATGTCAGCGGAAGCATGGCCATATTCCCCTATCCTATTCTATTGCTATTCTTGCAATATCTGCACCGGGTTCCTGTGGTTTCTAGTTAAGCCCCTGCAGTGTCGAATGAAGTCAGACAAGCCAGATTCAGGAATTGAGAGATACAGAATGTCAGGAATCAGGCCGAAGTCGGTATAGGCAGCATTCGGGAAAAAGCAGGAACTAGCTGAGGTCAGGAATGGAGAAGTCAGGAATGTCAGTACAGCACAACAGGACATCTAAACCATGAGAGACTGTCACTAGCAACTAGACCACACAAGGGTAAGGGGATAAGAGGGAACATCCTTATATAGGACTAGGGAATGCGTGTCAACTGAGCTAGTATCAGATAGATTCCCTAACAGGTAAGCAATCCCTGTGGCAATAGTCCAACAGAAAGCATTAACACAGGACCTCCTTTGGAGTGTCAGCAAAGTACAAGATCTACATGCAAAAGGTTGTGGGTTCAAATCCAAGCCACCCCCTTCCAAGGGTGTTACAGACAGCTGTCTAAATATAGACTAAGTAGACCATGGAAAAGGGCCCTTCCGATTATAAAACATATTACAATTAAGATATAATAAAAATAGATCAAAACAATGTGTGGCTAACTATGGAGACTTACTTGTCCAGCAATTTGTTCAAATAGACTGCGAAACTGCCTCTCTTCTTCAGTCTCCTTCTGAGGGGGATTTGGTTTTGGAGGCTGGAAAAAATATATTTTTAATGGCTCTGTATTCACATAAATCAGGAAAAAAAAACCAAGAAAAAAATGTTTTACTTACATCTGGAAGATCAACATTTATATCTCCATCAATCTCTCTGAAAAGCAAAAAAAAACATATTTTTAATACCCATGATGGAATTTAAACATAAATGTATGGGATTCACGTAAGGTTATCCTGAATATTAGACAAGACCAAGGATCAAAAAGTGTTTGAGGTTTTACACTAGGAAAACACAGACAAACTAATTCTGTACAACTGAATAATGTTGGGAAATATTTTTATGATTAAATCATTATTGTTTGTTTAATTTTATTTGAAAATTGGCAAAATTAAGTACTCTTTAAACAGAGTGCCTCAGTATAGTTAGGGATGATTACATTTGGAATGCATGAAGTATGGTGATTTTTATATATACTGGTAATACATAAAAGTACATTCTTCTAATGTAAGTTAGACAGTGATTCTGTTGGGGTACTTTGATTGTTTCTACTTTTATCATACCATCTCTGATGCATTTATTTATATGCACAACATAAAGACTCATATACACCTACTAACACAATATACACAGAACACATAAATTATGCATGTTACCACACACATGCCAATTTAGACACAAATGCACATACTGGTATAGTCCTATTTATATATACATTAATTGAAATGTATTATAAATAAACATATACTCACATATACTAACTCACATGTTACATTTATGTATTAATAGTTATTCTCTATCAGACATACAAGGTCTGCATCTAGGGCCCCTGAGCTCTTCTGGCCCCAAGCTCTTTAATCCAGTTGCTACAACAGTAGTAGCCATAATATGACCCTAGGCTTACATAATATGACCCTGTAGAATACTGTGTGCGAGGATAATTGGAGCTAAATAATCATAAATGAGAGAGTATGTATGTGGGGGGCAAAAGTACCTATGAGCCCCATAGGGGTATACAGCAAAAACATAACTACACACATTATTAAAAAAGGGAATTGTGATCAAATAAACCATGATAATATTAACCATGGCTATAATCACTAAGGGTCTAGTTAACCAAATAATTAGCCCATGATGATTCTCAAAAATCACCTTGGAGTATTCTGGAAAAAAAATTACTTTCGTCTATCAGGCCAAGCTCAGGTAAACTCACATGTCTCAATGTTAGACATTTCGATTAAAGTATGAAAACATGAACTATTCAAAAATTTCCCTACACTTAAAAATACCCCAACTAATTCACTCAAAATTCTGAAGATTTTATGCCTCATGAATACATCGACTTATGTACTTCCATACTTGATATCAGCTTTCTTCTCCGAAAAAATTCTCAGGCAAAAGTCTGCTTCTTGGTGAGGTTCAAATGTTGTAGGAACAAGAACATAATCTCCAGGTGGAAGCTTGAATCTCTGAGAAATTTCTCTCAGGTTAACATAAGTTTTGCTCCTTGCCTTAGAAGCACTAAATTTGAAGAAGTCTTTTGTCAACTGTGTTTCGGCACCAGGACTCTAGAAAACCACATAAACAGAATTTATTTTCCACAGCACAATCCTTCCCAAAAATATGTGGCAAAAATTAAACATGGAGCATTATAAGTACTTTTTGTCTTGTAACTTTACTTTATTGTAACAATTAACAAATAACAACTATATTTAGCTATCTGGTATTAGAAAGAGAATATGAGCATTTGCCCCTGATATACTTATCACCAGTTAGCTAGAGCATTTGCTTAGCAACATCCTCCCCCCAGGCTCACACGCATATTAAAATACTCATAAACTACATTAATATACAGTCTTCAATGCACTCATTCTTCAATGAATTATTAAAACAGCTTATATCTTGTACTTTTGGGGTTTTAATCAGTCTATTTAATTTGGAAACATTTGATTTATGAGTGGGAGGTTATTTCACTTCAATGATGACGAGTTTGGCTAATCCTTGATAAAAATGTCCTCCCCCATCAAACCCAAATACCCCCAAAAAATTCCCAAAAAAAAATGTACACTTTCCACATGACTACGCTGAGATTACCAATTAAACAAACCTGATAAATCGCATATCCTATTGTTAAAAGGTCAGCTCCTGCTTTTCTTAATTTGCGTCTATTCTTTTGCATCAGAGCTGCAATGAATGTGCATTCCTTTTGTCCCTCATCCTTTTCTTTTAGGCTCAGTCTGATTTGTGGATTTGTCCAAAATGTTTCTAAGAAAATACAATGTGTATAGAAAAGACAACATATTCAAAATTAGGTAGTTTTACAATTATGATATGTTTAATATTGCAAGTAAAACTGCAAGTGGATTTGTAATATATTTCACACTAATTTTGCATTACATAGGAAACAATGTAGCTGAACAAAAAGCTGCTGAGGTATAACATTTAAAACATAAAGGAGCCTTTAATAAAAAGTTGTTTCAGCCCTGTAAAATTTCAATTTATAGAATTATTTGTGCCACTGAAGAACATGCAGGAATAAAAAATATTTTTTTTTAAAAGTAATTAAAAATGCTTATTCAGGGCCATAACTATGTTGGACTATTAAAGGAATTAACACATAATTATCAACCACATAATTGTAAAAAAAAGTGTTTCTGATGTCTCAAAGTGCCTTGTTTAAATTTCCATCGGATTTCAAGTCTTAGTTTCTTATTACAAACACTAAATACAGTTTCCAGAAAAGAATGGTCCCTGGGCTCCTTCATTGTGTGTCTCTTTTTATATATTCAATGCTTGTGCCATATCAAAATATTGGGCTTTCAACTTAAAACATTTAGCCACTTTGCACTATATCCCATTTATTACTTCCATATATTTAAGTTCAATTTATGATATTCAAGCAAGTGGTGCATAGCAAATGATGTACCTAAAAAATTCCTGCATCCTCCAGCTGTAGAACCCCTGATCCAACTTCC
The DNA here is from genome assembly GCA_009364415.1 of Spea multiplicata. NCBI lineage: Eukaryota > Metazoa > Chordata > Amphibia > Anura > Pelobatidae > Spea > Spea multiplicata. The sequence continues at coordinate 5,852 of VKOC01028434.1, forward strand.
TTCGTGAACCATGACTTCCCATTTTTGTTGGGTGTCATCATCCAAAGCATCAGGAGTGAGATTACAAATCTCAACTTTATCAAAGTATCTTTTGAAATCCTCCAATTTCATCCTAGTTTAAAAATGGAGCATATGTAGAAAAATGTTAGTCTCAAGGAAAACACTGTAAAAAAAAAAGTTATACTTAATGCACATAATGTATCAATCAACCATGCTTTTGGATAGATGAAATACCCTTCTACAACCTGGATATAAAACAAATACAGTACATACATAATTGTATATTCTATATGGCTTTTCTCATGGTGACAAATTAAGACCTGCAGGCGTGTAAATGGACACTTTATTTAAAGTTACAGGGAGCCATGTTTTTCATTAGCTGCATGAAAATGCTATTTTACTAAAATGCAACAGTTTCCATTTTAACATGATTTCTTTAGAAATGTAACTGCTAAATACAAAATACAATCTACGGTATATTTCTATTTATGTAATCATGAGCACTGGCATTGCATTCCTTATAACTAATGATCATGAAATTACATTACCAGAATTCCCCATCATCAAGTGATGCCTGAGACAAGCGATTTTTCTCTGCAGGGTCAATAAAATTCCACTCTGAAGAGCTAAAACCAAAATATTAAAAATGTAAGTACCTTTATTATTATTTTTTTCACATTCAAGCGCAAAACAGGGTTTCAAATAGTATGTTAAGGGCACAGTTTTGGCAGCTCCACCACATCTTATGAAGAAACAAAAAACGACAATTCTTCTCCAGAGGCATTTTATGGTGTCCAAGCCCATCAGATGGATCTTTCTCAAAACTAATGCTGCTTCACAAGGATCAATATGTGTCATCTACCCTACCCCGTGTGTGTAAACAACACATTTCCAAGACCTGTACCAAGAAATGAGAACTGTGTATATAATCAAATATTATTGGTATTCTATGTTTGTGTAGTTGACTCAAAAAGACTCATAGTTTTATCCCCAAGATACAATAACAGTGTCTCATATATAAACCTATAGGCCTTGGTCATAATTGGAGTTATTGAGTACATATGTGTTAGTTAGTAGTGCGGAACTGAGTCCATACTTACTTATCACTCCAAGCACCATTCCACTCCACCTGGCCCCAAGGGTTCCTGACTCTAATAAGTTGAACTTTTTGACCCCTGTAATTTACCTATAGACAAAAAAAAGGTAAAAACAATAAATAAATAAATTATGAGGCCTTTTACCAGGACCATGGTTACAACAGACACATAGCATTCAGGAACTCGATGGACCGCATTTGCTGCAATTAATCCCATTGCGAGATATTAAAAAGGCAAAACTAATACAAACAAAACATTGCTTATATATCATCTACAGAAATCACTACATATGAGGAAAAATTTTATTCAATAGCGTGAGAAGTATATGCATAGAAACCTATTGTTAACTAATAATAGAAAAGTATAATGGCAAGAACTTAAAAGCATTTTATGTCAAATATCTGTAGGCTGGATTTTTAAATGTATTTTATTTTGAAATAAATCGTGTTTAAGGTCATTTTATGTTATCCAAAAAGTGACTGCTAGAATTTTAGGATTTGTTAGTATTTCTTAGAGGAGGGAGTAAGTTGTGGAATAAGCCACTCAAACCAAAATCGAAAACAATGTTTTCTCTACAGATACAGGTCCTCGCATGCATCAGAAGCACAACATGAGGATCCATTAGCGCTTATACCAGTTCGAGTATCTCCACCAGAGCCATACTATTCATGCACTATTCAAGTACAAATTATTTAGAAAAACATATGAATAGTTATAAATATGTGGATTATCAAGTTTTACTAAAGAATAATTTTAGAAGTTTTTGTTGTTTACTGCTCCCTTTACACCTACCGTATCCAAGCCAGTAATGGAATATGCATGTCCCTTTACAAGCCCTTGAGGAGTTTTAGCTTCTGTTTCGGCTGAACTTGTGATCTAAAAAGTACAATGTGAAATTAGCGACCTGTACAGTGAATCTATGAAATCACACACACACACACGTTATCAGTAACATACTACAAAACCCAAAGTCTGGTTTGTGGCCCTGGCAGCAAACAATTTAGCAAAGTGTTGCTTTGAGCTGTTTGGATGGTAGCACTACTATTCATGAAACAGAAAGGTACTTGGCAGACTTTACCAGTATTTTCATTAAATATTATTAGACAATAGTTTATAATATAGTATATTTTGGTTTATATAACATGTATAGCTTTTTATTTTTTAGCATAATATTTAAAGGAAAACTTTAATATATTTCAAAATTAGTAGAAATAACTATTAACATAAAAACATAGAAAATTGAAGACAGGTAAGAATCAGCCCATCTAGTCTGCCTATTTTTACTGATACAGAGACTCAAACCTTAATCAGTCTTTCATTTTGTCTTAGATTTAAGATAGTGTTGTGTCTATCCAGTGCATGGTTTTAATTCCCCTCACTCTATTATCGACTACCATCTCTGTAGAGCAAAATAATAATTACAATTTATGAACCATTAAAATACTTACATCAATAGAACAGCCAAGTAGTGATCCTCTTTTAAGAGCTTTGTCCATGATCTCATAATAATTGGCTGGAGCAGTTTTATTTTCATAGGTTTCTGAAACCCCACCAGTGAAATCTTCCATAGCTTCAATTGTACTACCTCCTTTTAAAGCTTCATAGCTTCCGTGCAGTCTGCAATACATCCACAAAGTAAGACATGTGCAAGTCTTGCACTTGTCACAGAAGACATTCCAGGACACAAATGAAGCGGTATTTTGGGGGACATCAGCAACTGGTGGTTGAGTGTTTTATTGTGTCATATCATACTTATGTTTAATTGTTGAAAATCTAAAACACAACATTTTTATCTGTTGTATGTCACTTTTTACTCTTTGTACTATGGGTTGAAAGAGAGCCAATGATTAAACAATTATAAATGAGAAACTGTTCTGCTCTTCAAGTGACCTGGGATTAGGGCAATTGTTTATCTTCTACCAGGGAAGTAAATATATTTGCACCTTCAAGATGCTAAGTATGTAACATGGCAAAGTTCCAGATTGTGGAAAGGGAAAACTACTGTCAGTTTTTACTAGCCTGAGCCAATATACAGACCAGCAGTCCTGTAGCAATATATTAGAATTTGATTTTACAGAAAAAAATAGCTTAGAGCAATGAAACAATTTAATTACGGTACTATATTTACCTACAAATCTATCCCATCCTAATAAATTTAAAACATTTTCAAAAGTTGTTGAAAAAAACTCACTTGGCATATGCCTTTTCCAATAAAGCACTCCAAAACTCATTCAGATCAGCTGAATGGAGAAACACCAGACGATTTCTAAAGGTGGGCAGCCGGTCATCAATCACTACATCAAGCCATTCGTTATGCTGCCAAAACTGTAAAATGACAATTTTATATATACATCTATTTATATATATATTCACCACAATACCTAGGTGGCAACGGTTGCTTATCCTCAGGGCCTGCCGTTAGGCCATCAGATGAAATTAATAGAAGACAGACAGACAGACAGCACACTGACCAGTACATACAATCCCGTGGGATTGGCCCTACAAGCAACTACACCATTAAGACTTCCCCCAACGTTCCACCAACAAAATAGTTCCCAATATTTGAACTGGCCAAAGCAGGGCACTTTTGTTTCAGGTGGTGGGATTTGAGGCATGGCTATGGGGGTTTGAGACATGACCTATTGATGCCTCATACTTTATAAACATATAAGGTATGACAGCATCATCAGGCACCATACACAATAGACTTGCACATTTGGATTCATCTGCATTGCAAAGTTACAGAATTTTGGCGAATTCAGCAATTTGTACGAAGTCACGAAAAAGATGCCAAACCCCCAAAGTAGTGGACGAAAAAGAAGCAAAAAGCTCAGAATTTCCGGCCGCAATTCGCGTTCCCTTTCACTCTAACTTTCTAAATGTTTCCCTTCCTTCTCTGCTGACCACTTCCTCTTCTGTCAACCACTTCCGCATCTTTATCGTCCGTAGACATAACCTGGCACGAACTTCTGTCAAAATGGGGGTGCTTCCGGTGAAGTCCTCTCACCCAATCCTCTGATTAGGGGGAACCTCATTTTGGCAGATGTTCACCTCGATTTGGCAGAAGTTCACCTTAGGCCAAAATGGTGTCACTTTCGTTGACATCCTCTCACTCGATTGGAAGAACAGAAATAACCTGCTGTGAACTTCTGCCAAAATGACAGCTTCCAGTGATGTCACTGAAAGCACCACAATTTATCGTCCCTTTTTTGCAGAGTTGATGCAAGGTAATGTCCGATCCTTCAAAAAGATGAGAAGAGGTCACCAAAAGCGCCACCACTTAGCCCTAAGATGAACTTCTGCCAAAATCGTGGTGCTTTCAGTGACATCATCCCACCTGGTTGGAGGAAAGGGCGAGAGGACTTCACTGGAAGACCTGCCATTTCGGGGTAGTTTGCTTCAGGTTATGTCTGTGGAGATGCAGACAAAGATAGAAGATAAAAGATGAAGAACAAGAAGATGCGGAAGTGGTCAGTAAAAGCGGTAGTGGAAGGTAGGAAAACATTTAGAGAAGGTGAAAGAGCAAACGAGAATGAGAGTGCCCAGATTTTGTCTGAATTGAATGGGCAGGGAACGTAGTTTTGTTGCCCGACAACGATGGGCCAAAAACAAACCAAAAATGTTGTCTGAATAGTTTTTGCCCCACTTCTACATGTCCAATATGCAATAATTAACTAACAATTAAGGTAGTGCCAAATGCTGATGTCACAAATGAGGTGCAGATGCTAACATGTTGTATCCGGTCATATTTAAAGCACTCAAATAAAATCAGTATAAAAATGATACACATACCTGAAAGTGAAATATGCCAGCATAATCAGCACCAAATGTTTGATCAAGTGGTACGACTCTAGACATCACCTTCTCATTGAGCGTCAGAGAAGCAACAGCGGCTAAAAGCCAGCAGTCTCCTGCAAGTGCAGTTTTATTTAGAATTATTTATATTTTGTAATAATGTTATTTTGTCAAAATAAAAGACATTAGCACTCTAATGTTTTTGCAAGTATTTTCTTATGATTTTATATGTTTAGTAAATATTAACATTAACTGTAGTATGTATTGTATGCTAAATAAAGATGTTTAATGATGTGTACATCATCAGACAGGCAATGAATGTATATATTTTGTGTTGCATATATTAGGTGGTTTTATCATATAAACATATACATGAAAGTGTGACACAAACATGACAGATCTATCCCATTATATCTATATATTGTATTAAATAAAATCATAAATGTATCAACTGTTAGGGATGACTTTCTGAATGGATTCACCTAGTTTAGCCAAATTTCTACCTAGTATGTCTGACTGCAACAAACATTCCATCTATCCTCAATTAATTCATAAAAAATAACAACTGAGCCCTCCATTAACCAAAGGGGACAGTGACTTTGTATGCAGTGGGACAGGCAGAAGAGCCCGATGTACTCCTTCCTATACCACGTTTACAGGGAATTATTATTATTTTTTATTACATTTCAATCAGCCTATGCATGTGTGTAAATGTCCCCATATAGATATACAAATATAGATTTGTTTAGTATCATGTTTAGGACAACACGATAATTATAAAAGTTTTCAGTATGTATGCCTTGTATAAAATTGCAATAAGGAAAATGAAACCATTATAAACTGATCTGTAGTGTGTAACGTTTAACAACCTGTGGGCTTTACGCATTCTATTCCTGGTTGTTTATTTTTGCGAATGTGTATAATCCATTGCACTGAGGAACATGGTGTTTAAATAAATAACCAATGGTGGTAATTCTAAAAATAAAAAATAATGATAGCACATAAAGAACTTACCAAGGTCTCCTTGACAAACATCTGTTCGTGTTGCGCCTCCTACAATAAACTCAGGGTCTTTAACAATTTCCTGATAAAGAGAAGAAATAAATTTATTTCAACAGTTAATCTTACATGTAAATATAAGACGCAATAGTACCAGTGAAGAAAATACAAAGAACGGTCAACTATGCACAAAAAGGCACTCCAGCCATCATATACAAATACATATGACAGCTGCATGGCCCCCTTAAAAACATTCACATTGTCCATTTTTCCAAATGCACAGGGAATTCTGCAGAACCCTTAATATGCATTTACCCCCCTCGTGCCATCCCCGAGTTAAATGTTGTGCAGGTGATCTGTTCAACTGATCATATCTCACTGCACATGATATTCTCACCCACAGTCTGCTCCAGCACTGGGTCAGTGAACTCTGCAGGCAGGGCTCTGTACTGCAGCTCTGGAGCTTCAGCTTCCTGCTTATTTTACAGGTTTAATGAATGCATATTAAAGTTCTTACAAATAACTTTAATGTGCATTCTTTGATGGTAACGCCGCATGGGACATTGGACTGTTCCTTTAACACCGAAGCAACAAATTAAATGTACCTGCTCACTAGACCATTCAATATGGTGCTGTAGGCAAAAACCTTTTTTACAAATTTGCACAAAATCAGCTTATTGGAATTTTTTTTTTATTATTATAGAAACGTTTTAACATACATTCCCTTCATACTTACCCTTGGGACAACATTCCACCTTGTTATAATGGCAAAACAAGATTAACAAGGGCATAAATGTAATTCACATAAGTAACACACCCAGAGGCACACCCATCACTCCTGTGGCTTTTCTATCAGTTACAGTGATCAGTTGGCCTAACTCTTGCCTGGGGCTACCTGTGACTTCTACTTATCCCTTACCTCCGCATTCACTATCTCTCACATATGTTGCCACCTCCATCTACAAACAGGCCTAAGATTATGCCATAATTTACAAAAGAACCAGACCAAATGTTCACGTTTTACTAATCTTTCAAAGTATTAAATTATACATATGAATCCCGTAAACACATTAAGCGGTAGACATAAGCAAGGTTCGTAGGTAACATTTCATATATTTGCCAAGCAGGGAATTACATCTATCAACCTTGTCAAAGACACCGGCGTGTTTCTATGAACATTGTACCTGGATCATCATATGAACATTGTACCTGATCATCAACACACTTCAGCAACTGCCCTAACCTAAATATTTCTTTACCAGGACCTTTTCATGTTGGCAAGGAATTTATTGTTGAGTAGGATTTCCTTCCTTAGGCCATTATTATTATTATTTATTTTTTTATTGCTTTATATAGCGCCATCAAATTCCGTAGCCATTTTTTAATGCAGTGTATAGTTTGGAAATCCAAAGCATGGCTTTGCTGGTCGCATACTGATACAATAAATACTGAAACCATGTGCACTTTAATGCATTTGATAGCAGTGTGGTCCCTTTCTATTCCTGGCACATCGTGTTTGCCCCTTTCTTTACCCCACCCCAGCTAAACGCCATGATGGAGATGCTTGCTTCTTTAGTGGGAATTAAACTGTTCCTTAAAAACTGTCCATAAACTAGTAGCGGATCATAGGAACTGAAATTCAGTTCAACAGGGTAGTTTTCCTATATCCCTCTGTTACCAGGTGTAAAAGTACAAGGAACTTATTCTGACTAGGAGATCTTTGTTTTTTTCCCAATATCTACCAACATTTCTCATGAATCAACTAAACAAAGAAACATAGCCAAAAGCTAACAAGCTTTAAATTATGTAACACCAGATTTATACTCTCTATATAAACCACCAATGACTCATCTAACGCAATAAAATGTAATTAACAGAATAGGTGAAATCTTAAGAGAAGAGATTAATGTTGTAAATGTCAAACTAAGTTTATATGTATTAGTAAACAAATGCTAACCATTTAATAAAAGTGTATGTGGAGTCCCCCCTCTCAAACAGTGATGCTGTGGGCTCCTGACATACACATTCAGGATTTGGGTTTGGATGTCAAAATAGTAGAATGGATAAGGTTATGGATGAATTATATTATACAGAATGTAGTAATGGTGTATATTCAAAAGAAAGTCTTATTATTAGAGTAGTGCCTCAGGTTCGGTGCCGGGACCTATACTTTTAAATATTTTTATTAGTAATATTACAAACAAAAGGTCTCATAAGGTAAGGTATATCTATTTGCTGATGATACAAAGGTTTGCAGCAGGGTAGACATTCATGGTGGAATAATCCAAATGGACCTGAGAGTAATTTTTCCTGAGGACTTAAAGGTAAGCCGACAATGCAACACAATGCCTGAAAAAGCAAGCAGGGTGCTGCGTTTAGGAGAAGAGGGAGTTGGACACTTTACAGATCTCTCCTCCGGCCTTATCTAGACTATTGTGTACAGTTCTGGAGACCCCCATCTCCAGAATGATATAGATGTGCTGGTGAGAGAGTTCAGAGAAGGGCTAGAAAAATGCAGAATGTGATAGAAACATTTAAATACTTGATGGCATTTAACAAAGTGCCCCAGGGAAGTTTATTTGAAAAGAGGAAAAATGTCAGAACAAGCTTTATGATATAAACTATAGAGTAAATGACTTTGATATAATGAAAGGAAGTTTTACTTTACTGAGAGAGCGGTTGATAACAGAAAACATTTCCCAGGAGAAGTGGTGGAGGCTAATACAGTGAATTAATTTAAATAGCATTTGGCTATCCTGCATCTGAAACGACTCTAATAACTGATAAATATGTGTTTCCAGAGTAGGAAAAATAACAGACTAGATGGGCCAAGTCATTCCTAACGGGCCTCGAATTCTGTGTTTCTATATTTGTGCTTTCATGAAATCATGTTGCCTCCCTGCCCCGGGGCCAGAACATACCAGTCCTCCCCTTGCTCTTTCACATCATTCCACTTAGACTGGACACCATTTATGCGGTATAATAAAGCAAGTGCCAAATACAGCGCAATCTGTGGCCAATGTGTGTTAAGGGCCATTTCTCAGCTGTGGATAGATAGCTGCTAGCGAAATAACCAGTGAGTCATAAGAAGCAACAAAAGCAGGTTTAACAGGATATGGCACCAGCTTTACCACCTGCTAGTCAAATATAAGGTGTAATGTGATACATGTTTGCAGAAAACATGACAATTACACAAGGAACTTATATTTGGGTTATTTTACTTAAATTTGTTGACTATGGTATAGCACTGGTTCTGGATAGACTGCAAATTCTTGGAAACATGTTTTTGGTGTTTTAGAAAGACACTAAAAGAGAGTTACCACTGGTTGATTATAACGAAAGGTAAAAATCCGAACAGGGATTTTTTCTTTAATTTTCTTTGGAAAACTCCCCAATATTCTAATGATTGCACCTTACCAATATTTTCTATTTAGGTTGATCTTTATAGAAAATTGGACTACAAGCTACACTTGCATTGTTTTAATGCTTAACTACACAACCTGCTAAATCTAGTCAGATATCCCTACCTGCAAACTTCCCAGGGTAGGCTAGCCAAAGCTTTCGTCCTTCTGGTGGAGTGACTTCATGTAGAGGTGAAGGTAGCTACACATTAAGGACATTGCTTACCCCTAATATCATTTAGTGAAAGGGAATTGCTAGGGAGTAATGGAATGAACAACGTTATTCGTTTGGTTTTCCTACGAAGACTTTTTTTATATTATGAATTAAAGTTACGTTTTATTTCATTTCTTTTTATTGAGTTTTTGTAGATTAGGGAAGAACATAAACAGGGAGTGGACATGGCTCAATTAATTTTTGTCTAATATAATTTCTTAGAAGTTGTTTACTCTTCTAGAAATACATCCACAAATATCTGTGTGTAGTTCCCTGGTTTCTATTGTTTTACCTTTTGTTATTGTTGTTATTAGCATTAAACTACTTTATAAGTAGTTATAAGTCTGGTCAATATGAATGGCAAATTTTATAATTTTCGGATCTCATATAACATACCAAATTCATGAGGTGCTTAGGGCACCTTGGCTACAAGACCACCAAATATAAGCTCTTGAATCAAAATATAATATTCAATCATAAACCGTTCTTAGAGCTATTATGAAAAAGAAATGCTAATAATTGTATCATTATTATAAATGAGTATAATAAGATGGACGCACAGAAGGATCCCTGATGGGATTTGTGAGCAGAGAATAAGTAGGGCCAGGAGGAGGAGTTGGCCCAAAAGATGGTTTTGTAGGAATAGTAAAGTAATTTTGGTGTGATTCTGGTACAGAACCCAGAGCCCATCCTTGTGGCCAGGACTGACTACTGAGGTCAGTGTGGCTAATGCAGTCGTACTACATTACTTCAAACACAACTTAGAATATGCTGCAAGTTTTGGACATCAATAAATCATCAGTATAGTGAAAGAGATCAGGACCTTAAAATATACACAAAAGGGTATTTGTTGATTCTTTGCTTTGTTTTATGCACATGGGTCATTTCAGCAGCACGGAATATGCAATTAAATACTTGTTAGTGCTTGCTTTCCTATCTGGATTTTTTTTAATATTTAATATGTGAAATGTAATCATTTAAGTGGTACTTCCCGATCCGCTCAAATATTGCCACACAATTTAGGTTTTCATAGTCAGAGATACAGCTATATATAAAAGTGATCCTGGTGAAAAAGTGGTTGTGTTGCCATAGCAACAAATTAAATGGTTCAATCAACAGGGGCATTCTTTTGGGTACTATAGTAATAAGATAACTTCAAATTTTGCAGAATCACCGTTGTGTTGTGTTTTTTAAAAAAAATCAAAGCAAGCAATAAAATGTCAACACATTTCATGGGCATGAAATATTTTATACATTTAATAAAAAAGTGCTTCTCTACATATTGATTAATGCTAAATTATACAACTAATATACAACATAAATTCTAATCAAGGCAATGAGAGCAACACATGAGATGTCACCTCCTACTAGCTATCAACAGGGAGACACACCTAGATATGAATTTGTGTATTTAAATGTAAATTTGCAGCACAAAAGACATTTCAAGATTATCCTAAAACACACCCCTTTGTTTTGCAAAATCAAATATTTACTGATCAGACTATATGGTGCCACAATCTTTCTATAATATTTATCTCCAATATAACCACATATAGGTACTTTTCAAGTCTATCTAGCTCACTGGTTATGGAGAACAGTTGATCTTCTCTGCCTGGCCCACAGAGCTATGAAATCAATAAAAAGATTTGCTTTTGCCACACAGACCTCAGTCACAGCTCCCACGTGGCCACCTCTTTGTGTATTGGATAAGAACATCGTAATGTAAAATCAACTCCATAACTTCCCAGATTAGGCTACCTGGAGCTCTTGCTCTTCTGGGGATTGGCTTTCTGAAGGGGAAGAGGTAGTCATGTATAGGGCCAGGTCTAGCCCCAGACAGCCATTAGCGGGAGGGCAGTAGGAGCTGCTCACCTCTCCGGAGAAACATAAATCATAGATAATACTCCAGTATGGTCATATCCCACTGTTCAACTTTAAAACATAGTGATGTGGCAAGTTAAGCTGATGGCCTCACCTCTAGCCAGGCACCCAACTAAGGTATCCCTTTTTTGGACACATGGAATGTTGGAGGTATAGCTCCGTATGCTGTATACCGGCGTCCAATGTGCATGGATTTGTATTTTAATGTATGCAACCTCTGCCTACTTCTACTAATGCAGAAAACATTCTTTAGTACACTGTCAGCACACACTATAGAGCATCTATTAAAGTTCAAGCTGTTTAAATTAATTGGATTTCAGCTTGCAGGAGTGGCGGTACAACACACATATGCCCATACACTGGTTGTCATGCAGTAAAATGTCCTGTGATCCATGCAAATGGGCTCCAGTATATATTTCACTTAAATAAGGGTCTGGAGTGTTCCTATAATTCGGTGACGATAACCTTTGCAGCCGCCTTCTCAGCATATTTTAGACCATAGATGAAAGATAAAACAAGTCATATATATATATATAATCCACATTTAGTTTAAATGACAGTAAAGAAATAAGTTTATATACACACTTCTAACCATACATTACAACTAGAGCACTGATGGGCACCCTGGTTTAACCCTGAGGCCCATGTTTTTGTCTAAATCTAAGGGTCTTAGGGACGGATTCTCAGGGTCACGCAGTCTGGAGCTGACTCCTTCCTATTCTACTCCGCTGCAGTCATTTATAAGACTCTTAATTAGTGCTTTTACATCCATTATGTAACGGCTGATATCCATGCTTGAATGCAGGTGACACAATTAAGCGTATTTTAATAATGACAAGTCAAGGTTTCAACAAGGTCTTGTATTAGAGCCATTTGGGTGATACATTTGATGGGTCAATACAAAGAAGCACCACGATGGGTTCCTAAAGGGTTCCTAAAAGGTTAATATGTCAAGAGTCTCAGCAGCTCATGAGGGCAGCTCATTTATAAATTTCCCATGTATGCAATTTTAGCCATTACAAAGAATTTACTGAATTGTATGTGTTTTGTGTATTGCCATGAAGGCCAGGCTTGTCTTCTCAGGTAGGGTACCAAAGTAAACGAGCAATCCCTGCACACATATTGGCTTTTACATTTTCTATATAGACCTTGCCAGGTTCCTCCTCCATTTGCCACGTTCCTCCTCCATTTGCCACATATCCTAGGCACAAGCCAAAGTTGTGTTGTGACATAAACCCCTCCTGCTTATTTGAGACACCCAGTAGCTGTGAATGAGTTATCTCACCTTAGGTCTTTTCCATTCAAATGGGATATTAGGCTTCTCGCCGTAGAAGAGTGAGGAATAATTCGCGGGAAAGTCCACATCTTCAAATAGGACCCCTTTCCTGAGACACTCCTGTCTGAGTTCTTCATAGGTTTTTCCAGTTGAGTGAATGCTTTTGGCTGTCTCAGGAACACTTGGGTCATTTTGTCGATCTTGATGGATGTAAGGCATCCTTTATGCTTTAAATGAGACTGCTTGTGTGTCTTGGTACAATATCCAATGCTTTGCCAACAGGTAGTTTGCTGCAGTCTGACAGCCTAATAGAGACTACAAAAAGCTGGACAACTAGATTGTTCACTGCAAGGTGATTAAAACAAACACTCAAACTATGTCTGCCCCTCCTTCCTTTTCCACCTGTTAGAAGCTACAGGGATCTACTTTTTTTCAAAGTTAAATAAAGGGAAATATGTAAACGCCCTGAGAACCAACAGCATTAAGAGAGTGAACTTTCACTTTTTACATGCAGATATCAAGCTAATTCAACACTGCAAATATCAATGATTTAGTTCTGTTGAAGAGATGATACAACATACCACAAAATTTTATATATACAGTATATATATATACCGGTATGTATGTATAAAAATGAAATGTATATGTAAAGCGTGTGCGTATTCTGTAAAACAAAATAACACAGAAAAGGCTTTTTCAAAATATATGTTGGCCAATTGCATACTAGTCACTGTAGTTTGTAGGTATAAATGGTTAAATAATAGCTCTGCCCAGTTACAATCTTGTTCCCTGCAAATGATGTATCCGCTTTATCCTGTCTCATCTGTATCCTACCAAGAAATCCTTTATTGTTCTTAACTTGTGGTGTACTTCACAGTGCTATACAGATCTCTTTCTACTGAAATACAAAATATAAAAATATAAATAGGAACACATATAAAACATATAAATAGCAGCTCTTACAAAATTACAAAAGGTGACATTATATTGATTAGACTAAATTACCATCGACCAAGTAATAATATTGAAGCCATAAGCGTAATGCCATAAAACCTATTTGACATTTCCTGTAGTGCTGATGGAAATTGAGATGAAGGCTGTGATACACAATATAACCAATATCAGCTTGTTGGACATCACATTCCAAAACCAGGGGCATTAATATGGACTTATCACCACCCCACTTAGAGGCTTTAACAGACTCAACTCTACTGGAAAGGCTTTCCACAAGATTTTGGAGGGTGTCTGTGTGAATTTGTGTCCATTTAGCCAAAAAGAGCATTTGTGAGGTCTGGCACTGATGTTGAATGAGAATCCCAGTCTAATAATCAGTGTTCCAATTCATCCCAAAGGTGCCCAATTGGGTTAAGGTCATAGCTCTGTGCAGGTCACTCAAGTTCTTCCTCTCATAAAACCACTTCTTTATGGACCTCGTCATGCCGGAACAGGAAAGGCCTTCAAAAAAACTGTTGCCAAGTTGGAAGCATTCAGTTGCCTAAAATGTCTTTCTATGCTGTAGCATAACTAAGAGGCCATAACAAACCCTAAAAAACTTCCCCAGACCATTATCCCTCCTTCACCAAACTTTACAGTAGGCACTATGCATTCCAGTAGGTAGGGTTCTCCTGGCATCTACCAAACCCAGATTTGTCATTCAGACTTTCAGATAGTAAAGCATGATTCATCACTCCAAAGAGCATATTTTCACTGCACCAGAGTCCAGTGGCAGCGTGATTTACACCACACTAGCAAACACTGAACATAGTGATCTTTTTTATGAAGCTCCACATGCACATTTCTTCCAGAACTCTGTGGATAATGGTTTAGAACTCTGTAGTGAGTGGCAATCTTTATGTGCTCAATAACCCTGCAAATGATCTTCTATTTCATTGTTGTTTGGCTTGCCTGACTATGCTTAATATCTTTTTGTGCCAGCCACTCAGCTCTGCTGTCATACCTAAGACCAGACAGCTGCTCTAAGTCCAAGGGCTCAACCACCTGAGTAATTGGCTTATTCTGGCAGAAGACCTTGCTGACCTGGCTGCTGGACTCTACACCTGTTTAACATCAGTATCATTACAGTTTTTCTATGGAGATGGCATGACTATGACTAATTGATTTTATAGACCTGTTGGTACTGAGTGTGGTACTGAGAATCAATCTCCCAGACCATTGTAGCCCCCCAAAAAACATGTGAGATGGGGGTTAATCAACAGAAGTATGCATATGTGTGTACATGGGAGAGCAGGGGAGGGCTAGCTGCTTTAAATTGGATGGGCAAGAATATGACGTTTCCCAGTGGATGCCCATACACACACATATACATAGCCCTTACACGCCTGTCTATACACACACACACAGAGTACCGGGGTAAGATGTCATCTCCTCAACCAGCCTTGCTCATCGAGCGCCTCCTACCCAGACCAGGGCTCATGGTGCCTGGGTGCATACTGCCCATGGGGGGCGCTTGATGAGCAGAGCTGGTTGGGCAGATCACAATCTTGCACCTGCCTTGGCTTGGCTCTGAAGACTGGCTCAGAGGAGGCGGTCTCGCCCTCACATTGCTGGCAGCAATGTAACTCACCACAGGGCCCTTAGAACGCAGGGCCTCCAGCGCTTCCCACTCATGCTCATGGGACTCTTAGGAGACCCCTGCAGTGTTCACCAAGTCAGCACTGGAGTTACATGGTAGTGAGTATATCATTTGCAAGGAGATATGTTTGGCTGAACACATCTCAAGAATGGGAAATAGCTAAGAGGGTGGGTAAAGGGGTAAATGCATATAGGAGGTTTCTGCAGAATCCACACATGCATTTTCAAAAGGGATACCAAAGAAATGTAGAGGAACCTCTTGTTACCAAACGCATGAAGTGTCCCATAAATGCAAAAAAATGTGATATGCCTGCTTTAACGATTAATTACCGGTAATAGCAGAATCTATTGATCTCAAAAATATCTATATTCGCTCTGACAATTGGAGAACATGTTTCATATCTTGCACAAAACTTATCACATACCACAATAAACATTTTTACTTTGATGTAAAAACAAATCTCAGAGAATTCACATGTTAATGTGTTTTTACTATTGTGCACAAAGTGACTTTGCAGATTAGGCCCCTCTGGCATTAAACTGGATAAACAAGTATAGCCCCTTACATGAATTGTAACCAAGCCCTAACACAGCATACGATAGGCACCTGGAATGTAAAAAATCCAGTTTGACCTTACAGTTTTTGCCACCAAACTTGTAGATAGCACTGGCCAGTTACATAAGAGAATGTGTGAAGTATTAAATTACAAATCGCTTATATGATACCATGGAGGTTATGTATAAAAGTGTCTCAAGCCCATGATATGTCTATCATTAAAAAAGGGACAATCGATTACTTAACAAGGGGAGGATCGTAAATGTTTAATAGGGAGAAATATTCATGTAGTCTCTGAGAACAGGGAGTTAAGATAACTGTCCTATTGAATATAATGCATATACACACACATATATACAGTATATATATATATAATATAATATAATATATATATAATAATATATATATATATATAATGTGAAAACTGAAAAACAGCCCCATACCATTATACTTCCTCCACCAAACTTCAGCACTATGCAGTCAGACATGTAACGTGCTCCTGGCATCCACCAAACCTAGACTTTAAAACAGAGAAGTGAGATTTGTCACTCGTCAGAACATGTTTCCATTGCTCCAGAGTTGGTGATGTCAGGTTTCTATTTCATGAAGCTCCCGCCACACAGTATTTGTGCTGATATTAATGGCACTGAAAGTGTGGAACTCTTTAGCACAACGTTGGCAAATCTTGTGAACCGACCAAATTACAGTTGACTGTTTTGCAGGGATGACTGACTGCAAAGGTGGCATCCTATCACAGTACCACGCTTGAATTCACTGAGCTCTTCAGAACGACCCATTTTTTCACTAATGCTTGTAAATGCACACTGTATGGCCAAGCGCTTGATACACCTGTGGCATTGGGTCTGATTGGGACACCTGAATTCAATAATTAAGAGGTGTGTCCCAATTCTTTTGTCCATATAGTGTATATGTAGTTTAGTTACGCCTCAGCCACTCTTTAGGGCAGGGATCTCCAAACTCGGCCCTCCAGCTGCTGCAGGACTACATCTCCCATAATGCTCCTTCAGCTAAGGGGCTGGCTGAGGAGTATGGGAGATGTAGTCCTGCAGCAGCTGGAGGGCCGAGTTTGGAGATCCCTGCTTAGGGTATTAATATACCACATTTCACTGGTGTATTGACATTATCTGAAATTCGATTTTTTTGTATGTATATATATAATATATTATATATATATATATATATATACCTGTTACATGGTGTTTATTTGGTGCATAGAGCTGTAAAATACGCTTAGGTGAATCTGTACATAGAGCTGTCAAAACTAGGATTAATAGTGCTAACTCAAACCAGGACATGGAGATCCGCATACCGTCCCAGGCAATCTTGGTTCCGGTCGTACATTGTCACTCTATTAGACCATATACATCTCACAGTGGGCATGTAACATGCAACGTAACATGACAACCCAGTGCCAATATACTATGAACCTAGAACCTGGTAGAATTGGTGCATACTACACAAAAATATGTATTTTCCGTTAAATAACAATTTCTTTGCACACTGTATTTTTTTTCAATTATTTCTTGCTTTAACCAGTTGCATAACGAGTTTTACTGGCTTTACTGAAAAGATTTTCTGAGAGCCACTAAGCAGTATTTCCTGTAAAAAAACAAACACTAAGTATATACAATACTTCAGTGTATGAGTACTGGGAGTAATTTAATTAAGACAATTCTTACAAGTTAGTAATAAATATCCAGAAAAAAAAATAAAAATAAAAAAATATATGTATAGTTTCTATTCCATAAAAATGATGCACTGCACAAAATATGGCCAGTGTGATAGATCTGCCAGACCTATAAAGGTATAGTTTCAAATGCAAAAAACAGTGCTTTAAACCATATTAATGTAATGTGCTGGTAATCTCACAATAAGAAATAACTGGAAACATATAACGTATAGGAAAAATAAAAAAAAGTAACTCTAAACACACCTACAGATCCTCCATGGAGCAGGCTGCAAGGAAATGTTGCCATATGCTCCAAACAAACTCATAAGTGCTCAAAAAAAGAGAAAAAGAATAATACAAAACCACATCCGCTGCCCATATCGTGGGGAATCTGGTTCACATGGCTGAAAGTGTCTACTTTTTCAGTAAAGCCTACTTTGTAGACACTTTCAGCCATGTGAACCAGATTCCCTATGATACGGGCAGTGGATTACTCAGTGTTTGGTTTTTTTTTCTATATGTTCTTCTTACCGTAAATACTGGTGGAGTATTATCACACCATACATGTCTAGATATCCTTTTTTATAAGCAGTATTTCCTGTTGCTGTTAGATATACCGGTAATTTGTGCAATATGAAGTTGTGCACAGGTTTAGTGCTTTTCTTTGTTAGCAGATTAATAATCATTATGTAAAAAAAAAAAAAACATCAAAAAAGTATAACCACAGCACCATGGATAGAAGTTCTCAAATATTTGATATGTGGGACCTATTTGGAAAACTTTTTCATTTGTCAAATGTGCAGTGCTTCATTAACAAGTGTGGAACTATCCTGTGCCCAACTCAGTTAAGAGCCACTGTGAACAACCAATCTTCATCTTCTGGAGTCTGGCTTAACAGGCCACACAAACCTTTTTCATGAATTAAAATATTAGTCATACTTAATATTTGGCTGTTGGATGGGTTTCCCAAAATTCTTTTTACAGTATATGATGTTGATGTCACAGTCACACAAGAAAAGGAAGCAAAAGTAGGGGAATCTTCTTGCTGTATGTACTCAGATATAAGCGACATGAAGCATAATTGTTATATATAAATATATATATATATATATATTATATATATATAGTCACACTAAAAAGCAGAGTCTTGTTCTACTGTGGCATTTCTAGTGAACCAAAGTGATAATAATAACACCCATGCACAAAAAAAGCAAGTGCAAATAGAGGGCATATCTATTACAACACTTATCTTTTTATATCCTGAAATTCAGTGCCTCAATGTGGAAAAGGAAATGGTGAAAATACTAGAGCAACACATGTCTCCATTAAGGGCCATTGTGAGCACCAGATCCCTCACTCTTCTTTCATGGGGGCCACACTCCCCAAAGGGCTTTGTGACTCCCTTCCTTCCCTCCCCGACCAAAAGGCCTGCGTGAGGGGTAGATCTTCTTGGTCCCACCCTAAAATGGGAAGGGACCACTGAGCCCAGAAGGGCTACCATGCCTCCCTCATCAGAAAAACTGTATCTTTGGAGGACCCACTTCCACAATAAATAGTGCTCCATAGAGAATTCTGTGCACCTAAAAGGTGGGGGGAAGTGACACATTAAAATAGAAGAGCCCAAAAGCTGTGTCAACCAAAAAGTGTCAGATGTTTAGAAAAACGGTGCCTCAGAGGGGATATGATAGCATTATATAAGTATATTCGGGGTCATTGTCTAGAAACCATTGTCTATTCGTAAACAGGACAATAAGGAAGTGGAATTCTCTGCCTGCAGAGGTTTTGCAAAAATATTTGCAAAAACTAAATATACAGGGATATCATTTTTAAATTATGGGGAAACAGCTTCTTGATCCAAGGACAGATCTGACTGTCATTCTGGGGTCAAGAAGGATCCCCCCTAGTTTGTTGCAAAATTAGAAAGAGCCACAAACTGGATTTTTTGGCCTTCTTTTGGATCAACAGCAATTAACAGTTATGGGAAAGGCTGAACTTGATGGACGCATGTCTTTTTTTCAGCCTATGTAACTATGTTGCTATGTAACCTTCAAAATCAAACTTACACTGACACTCCAGGACCATGATCACGGAGGCTCCAGGCAACCTCGGCTCTTAAGGCTGGGAAAAAGTGTAGGTGTCCTGTAAGGGCCACAGCAGACACCAGATCCCCCAGTCTTTGTCTTTGGGGGTTGTACTCCTCAACTATGTAAACTATGTAAATAGTTTCTAGAGTTTGTTCAGTCTTTTGTAGCAATGCATATTAGAGCACAGGAATCGCTACAACTTCACTTTCACAAAAGTGTTTCAATACATTCTACATTTAGGAATCATGCTATGGAACTTTTTTTTTATTTTTTTTATTCCATAGTTGAGATAAAGCCAAAAAGTGCCCAAGCTACTGTAAATTGAAATTGCAACCCTAGCTTTTGAACAGCAAAATGATGTATCCCTCCCCAAAATAATTGATAAAGGGGACAGGACCAGAGAAAATGTTAAAGATCTGCACTCCCAGATTGGCACTTCAAACAGTTAGAGTCACTCTTGTATCCAATATGAAACCACAGTTTAGGCTCTATGTAGGATTCTATGGAACATCTCACTGTAAGATCTTGATACTAAAACCTTACAAAAAAGATTAGTTGCCTCCATCACTATCTGCTCCATCCAGAGGCCTAGGAGTTCAGTAAACCAGAGCACCAGACATTTGCTATGTGTTTCCAGATTTAATGTTGATCTGGACAGTGAGTAATTGTGGAGATATTACATGTGTGTGCCCCACTTATGATTGTAGCCTGATCAAGAGGATTGTCCTCCTTCTTTAATTGAAACATAACTTTCATTACAAAATGAGCTAATTTGATTTAATTTAGGTGTGGAACGACCACTGTTCAGTAACCCACATGGAGTTCCAAACAAGGGGTCTTCTCACCAATTTCCAGGCCCTACATGTAGCTGACAGTAAGAGGCTGGAAGTTATATGGAAGATGTAGGAAAGAAGCTAGATGTGTAACCAGAGGTATTTGCTGTTCAAGTTCAGCCCACGTAAAGGTTGCCAGTCCACTGCCATTCTATAGTTAACTGCCAAATTCTACTCATATACATAAGGCAGGTTCAGTGCCACCAGTGCTTATGCAAATAAAGGGGAACGGGTTGCCCCAACTTAGTTAAGTCTGTGAATAGATGGCCAAGGATTCTGTCTTTTGATAATTTACAACAAATCATGAGGCCTTATGGAAGGAATGTAAAATAGACAAAATCACAGGCATAGACTGCTTGGGTCTAGAGAGGAAAATCAATACGTTATCCGAAAAGCTGCTATTTTGATCCCAACTCGGACGATCTGGACGACCTGTACAATTCAATAATATGAATCCAAGATTCTACTGCTAAATGGGGAGAGGGGCAAACTTGCCACACCCCTCTCTCAAGCCGTAATCAAACCCACTTAAATAGATAAAGAGAATCACACAGTAAGTTATTCCTACAGCAACTTGTACTACTCAGCTCCAAGTCCATCCAGACCTGGGGACTTGCTGAGGTTATGGGTTAGTATTCCTGATCTCTAATAAGGTTATGGAGCTGCTAACTGTCTCAGGCTCCCAGGCAGAGGCGGAGAGTTTAGGAATCTTTAGCCGTAGAATTCAAACCATTGCCTGAAAGTCAGCTGTTTCAGTTTTTAAAAAAACGTGAAAGTAATCTGCAAATGCTGCGGTGATGTCCTCCGGTATGCCACCTCTGTCCCCAAGGCAGGAACGAGTTTAAGAACTGCCTGTCTTTTACCATTTGATCTTTTAATTAGTTTAGCCAAGAGCTTCCTTGTTCTGCATCCCCACCAAACATATTTTTGACACAATGTGCCCTCTCTGAGACCCAAGAGCAGTAGAGAGATTTTAGTTCTTTATATCTCTGTGCCATAACCTCTGCACCTTTTTATGGGCAGTAAAGCACTACCTTAGTTGTTTGCTAAGAAGCAGCAGCTTCTTTTAAGTCTCCTTCCTGTGTCCCAACGCATAAGCAATTATGTGACCCCTCATTACAAGCTTAGGAGCCTCCCAGAACAGGTTGATGTCATCTAAATGCTCAAAATTGTCATCCACATAGCTGTTCCACACCTTTTCCAGGTGTCACCTTAACTTATCTGAATGATATAATGCAATTAGGAAGTGCCAGTTAATGGAGGTGTGCTTTGGCCTATTCAAACCAGATACAGAGTACACCCCTCACATTATTGTAAATATTTTGTTATATCTTTTCATGTGACAACACTGCAGAAATGACACTCTGCTACAATGTAAAGTAGTGAGTGTACAGCCTGTATAACAGTGTAAATTTGCTGTCCCCTCAAATATACCTCAACACACAGCCATTAATGTCTAAAACTTGGCAACAAAAGTGGGGTGTACTCACTTAATACTGTAGGTGTATAGTAAGAGATAAGTATCAGCTCAATCTCAGCATCCTGTATTCTGTAAAGCATATTAGGGATGAAAAGATCATCAATAAAGGAGTCATGTGGATGTGCATAGAAGATGTATTGCTCAGTCATGTTTAAATGTCTACATATATCCAAAAGAAAGAAGTGTTCGAATAGGGATAGTCAAGTCTGTCTCCCTGTTGTAATAGAGGTGTCTAGGGGACTATTTACAAAAATAGGCTGCACGCGATATGATTGAATACAATTGAGCCAGAAATGCAAGTTGTCCACCATTGGGCGCATAGACACTCACCAGAGTGAACCGTTCACCTTCAAAACAAAATCTAAACTCCCCTTTCTCTGGTAAAGTACATAACTGAGTAGCATTTTTTTTACCCAGGGAGCTTTTAAGAAATTAGCATTTGGATCTGTCCAGTACGTCTGGAGAAACACAATGTCTTGGCGTAATTGTTGATTAGCACCTTTTTTTTGCTTAACTGGAGAGTTTAAACCCTCCACATTCCAAGACATAATTGAGAAGGTATGTTTTATATGGGACGTGTGCACTACAGGTGACACTGTAGCATTATGGTAAGGTATCTATCCATTCCCGGTCCATGGAGTTAACCCCCCAGTCTTTTTGTCCATAGTAGCATCTCAAGGTGGTCCCAGCATACAAGATATAAAAACATGATGCACCTGTTTGACCAAGCCATTGTGCATTGTGTTTGATTTTCCTCCTACCTTTTTTAAACTTCCCCACTCCTCAATGCCGATGCCCATAACTGCACCAAAATGAATAATCAAAATAAAAACAGAAACAATATGTCAGCAAATATTGACAATGAATATGAATTAGCTTCATTCTCATATCATATGATCATTCTTCCCAAGGCTTAGGAGAGACAGGAAGGACAAGAGGAGAGAGGAAGAGGAAGGAGAAGAGAGGGGAGTAGTAGGTCCCGAAGCCCTGTACAATGCTGGAGATCTTGACTGACCTTCTGTCTCATCTTGTGATGGCAATGGGTGAATCTATGGCCAGCTGGAACACCGCAATGATTTTAGATCCTCAGAGCTCATTTGGAGCGTCAGTAAAGCCTCCCGTAAGTCTTACATATAGAAGTTAAAACTTCAAATCAGGGGCGTACCTAGAGTATTTGGCACCTGGGGCTGTTCCTGTATGTGGCACCCCCCAACAAACACTTTAAAACTGCATAGCTTCTGTCGTTATATACTGGCGCAGACACTGAAGGTGGTACAGCATTACTATTATCACTATATACTGAGGCAGACATTGATGGGGGTACAGCATAACACCTATCACTATATACTGAGGCCGACATTGAACGGTGTACAGGCCATAACACCTATCACTATATACTGAGGCCGACATTGACGGTGCTACAGCATAACACCTAAAACTATATACTGAGGCAGACATTGACGGTGGTACAGCGTAATCCCTATCACTATACATTGTGCCAGACACTGATAATAGTGCAGCATAACTGCTATCACTATATACTAAGCCAAACATTGATGTGGTGTTGGCCTACCACTTCATTGTCTGGCTTAGGGATGTACCGAAACAAAAATTCTGGACTGAAACAGAAAATCCAGCATGTACCTGTCCGAAACTAAATATGACCCCCCACCATAAAAAAATCTCACACTTTTATTTAAAGTAAGTAACACAGCAAAATAGGACCAAAAAATTAAATAACAATATATATATA
>VKOC01028435.1:0-12430 GCA_009364415.1 Spea multiplicata
GAAGGGGTAGATAGGGGAGAAGGGAGGGAGAAAGGGTAGATTAGGGCAATCATACTCCTATCATGCCAAGTCTGCGAGTACATCCTTGAATCTGGATATGCCTGGGCATGATAGGAATGTGATTGCTGTTCCGCCGCTCAGCTGTGAAGCGCGCACCACGGGAAGACGGACGCCTCCCGCTCCCACCGCAGATATTGGAAAGAGCTAATACTTAATTCTTAATGTTGTTATTATTTAAGCTCAATAGTTTGCATCTCTTGTTTCCCACAGTCCTCTGCCCACAGTCCTCTGAAATGTCCCCTGGGTCCCACTGCCTTTCCTAAAATAATCTCTTTCTATTAATATGTTATATTGATGCATACTGTTGTGTATAGTCATTTTGTACCGAAAAAACGTCCTCTCCATGTTTAATATGCAGTATTGGCACTTTGAGGTCTGCAACTTGTTTTGATGCACAAAAATGGGCACTCAGGCCCATAAACGTTCGCCATCACTGGTCTAGGCTTAGGCCTGCTTATATATGGTTACTTCTATTTTCAGCCTTCCTATGATATACATTGGCCCCATTTCTTTTGTTGCCCTTCCTCCCCTTTCCCCCCTTCTTTTTTTTTTTTTTCTTTCATACACATGCACCATGGTTTGTTTCTATATGATTTCCTTACATAGTTTTTGTGGTATGAGTGCCGGAGGTCTCCTCTTGTACGCTCTCCCTCTAGCTTCCACGTTCGATCTCCTCTCCTCTCTTGGGAGCCCTGTTTTCGGTACACAGGGTTCTCTATCTGCCTCCCCCCTTGGTCGTGACTTTCGGAACATGTTTCCGTTTGTTCTGTTTTTGTTTACATATTATTATTTTTGTTTTGTTTTGGATCAGCTATCGGACGCATATTATACCTAGCTTATGTCATATCTTTTTGCACACTGTGACCCTCCTATGTACGGAGACCGGGCGCGATCTTTTTCTCCTATTGCTATTCGGCGGTCTTCCCTGGGGGTCTTCGTCATTTTGTGTTCTTTTTGTGTCTTGGCCCTTTGTATTATGTTTTCTAGGTTTTTCTTTTGTCACCCTGTGTGCAGCCTCTAGTGCTCCCTCCATATTCTCCTGATGGCGGCTATTACTGTTATGTCCATTAATGTTAATGGGCTCAACATGCCTCACAAACGGCGGATGTTATACTCGGAGGCCAAGAAAGCTCATGCACACATTTTATGTCTCCAAGAAACGCACTTTAAGCAATCCAAACTCCCACCATACTTTTCCAAAGATTTCCCGTGGCATTTTCATTCAATGGCCAAGACTTGTACAGCGGGTGTTTCTATTTTTTTGTCAAGACACCTATCGTTTCAACTACTTAGGAAGACGGCTGACCCTCAGGGGAGATTTCTGATTCTTAATTGCATTATCAACTCACAAGAATACACTCTAGTCTCCTTTTACACACCTAACACGTCGCAACTGCACTTTGTGACTAAGCTTTTGTCTAAGATTGATCGCCTGAAAAAAGGCCGTCTGGTTCTGGGTGGTGACCTAAACGCTCTTCTGGACCCTGCATTAGACACTTCCACTACTTTTAGGGGCGGTTATGGTAAACAAGTGAAGTCGTTGGCTACTTCTCTTACTAAATCCTTTCACACCTTTCAGCTTTATGATACATGGCGCTTACGTCACCCCACTGACAGGGACTATTCTTTTTTTTCGGCAGTGCATAAGTCTTATACTAGAATTGATCATATTTTGGTTGACAAACGTACACTCCAATTGGTTCGGGACTGCTCTATTGGTGTTTTAAATTGGTCGGATCATGCGCCTGTGTTTCTCTCGCTTAGGGTAGATCATTCTTTTGTTGGCAAGGGGTCCTGGCGCCTGAATAATTCCCTTATTTCTGATGTGGAGGTACAATCTCAGATACAGTCTCATCTAGGCCTGTATTTTGCTGAAAACCAATTCCCCCATACCTCCATAGAGACATTATGGAATGCCCACAAAGAGGTCATCCGTGGTCGGTTTATTAGTATTGCTTCCCATTTGAAGAAACAAAGGGCCGTGGCGGGTGATAAGGACTCTTTGCTTTTACAGCTTTATGATTTAGAATCCCTAAATAAACAAAACCCCTCTGATCAATTGATTGCTGGCATTGCTGCTATAAAGCTTAAACTGTCCACGATTCAGGCTGAACACACACGTCTCGCATGCTGCTGCGTTTGCGTCAGCGCTTTTACTCTAAGGGTAATAAAGCCGACTCTATGTTGGCTAATAAGCTCAGACATTCGATGGCCCTGGCGCGTCCTCAATTTGTCTTGTCACCACAGGGACTCCCGCTTAAAAACCCTTCTCACATAGCGGATAGGTTTGCCTCTTTCTACTCTTCCTTGTATAACTTACGGGATGATGCTTCTACGCCTCAACCCACTCTCTCCTCTATTAATGCGTACCTTGACTCAGTGTCTCTGCCTGCCCTCACGAAGGAGATGGTATCACAACTAGAGGCCCCCCTGACCTTGGATGAGCTCCAATCCACAGTCCGCATGCTGAAGAAAAATTTGGCTCCAGGGCCCGATGGTTTAACATGCTTTTACTATAAAACCTTTTTTCCGGTTTTGGGTCCCCACCTTCTTTCTTTGTTCCAGTCTTTTATGTCCAAGGGCCATATTCCCTCTGAAAACTTATACGCCCATATTGTCACGATCCCTAAACCCGGTAAATCTATGGATAGATGTGAAAATTTTCGCCCCATTTCACTGTTAAATAATGATGTCAAACTTTGCGCAAAACTTATCGCGAATAGACTTTCCCTGTTCCTCCCTTCCCTACTGCACTCCGACCAAGTCGGTTTCGTGCGCCATAGGCAAGCGAACGATAACACTAGTAAATTTATCAATGTATTGTGGCAGGCTTCCACTGCTAAGATCCCGGGTGTCCTGCTATCCTTTGACGCGGAAAAGGCCTTCGTCCGCCTTCATTGGCAATTTTTATCTTCGGTACTTTCCAAATTTGCATTTTCACCTCCCTTGATCCGTTCGATAATGGCGCTCTACTCTTCTCCCTTGGCTTCGGTCTCCTATTCGGGCTTTCTTTCTTCCCCTTTTATGATTTCTAATGGGACGCGCCAGGGCTGTCCGCTCTCCCCGCTATTGTATACGCTGGCCTTGGAACCCCTGGCTCAACACATTCGTTCCGATCCTAGAATTAAGGGTTTTCCTTCTGAACTCGGGGCGGACGTTACGCTGGGGTTGTTTGCTGATGATATTTTAGCTTCCATCACGTCCCCTCCGCTTCGCTGCCGTCGCTACTCCACCATATGCTGCGATTTCTTACCATAAGATAAATGTGCTCAAAACACAAGCAATGTCACTTAACTTACCTGCTCAGTTGTCCAGTTCGCTCCGAGCCTCTTATGCTTTTGACTGGAGGAAGGATTACCTTTCCTATCTCGGTATTAAGTTGCCTCGTAACATCTCTAAATTGCATGATTTCAATGTTCGTTCCCTTTTGAAGCAAATTCTCACTGATATTCATCGTTGGCGCTCCTTTGATCTCTCTTGGCTGGGCCACATCTCCTCTGTCAAGATGGTGATTTTGCCGAGGCTGTTGTACACCTTTAGGGTAGTCTCGACCAGTATTCCCCGTTCCTTTTTGTTACACATGCAGAGAACACTCACTGATTTTATTAATGTTAGGGGTAGGTCACGCATCTCCAGGAATGCCTTTTGTTCTCCCAGGTTCAAGGGTGGCTTAGGGGCCCCGGATATTTTCACTTATTACCGTGCTACTTTCCTTTCTCAAACGCTTTTATTTCATTATCACGGCAATCTTCCTCAATGGGTTAGACAGGAGAATCTCCAGATTCTGCCGTACTCGGTCCCCCAATTGTTATGGCTCCCACCTCGTCTCAGACCCAAGTTGTCTCCTCTCCCTCCCATCACACTATGTGCGTTTCAGATATGGGGTGAAGTGGCTAAACGTAAGCCTTCTTTGCTTCATATTACTAGAGCCACTCCGCTTAGTTCCTTGGAACTTCTTGTCCCCAATCTCCGCCTGCTGGGCTGGGGGGACAGATTTCCTCTGCGCGTGGGGGATCTTTTTGATAAGGGGACTCTGCGCGCGTTCTCCGACATTAGGGTTACTTATTCACTGCTGGCCTCTGACTTTTACAAATATTTACAGCTTCGCCATTTGTTACAGTCACACTCCTCCTTATTTACGATTAACACTTTCTCTGACGACCCTATAGTACATGCGTGTTGTAAACCTGCCTCTTTTAAGGGGATGATCTCCTTCTGTTATACTTCTCTCTTGCAGTACCATTGGGAGAACAAGCTCCCTCACATGTTGGCGTGGGAAAGAGATTTACACTCCCCCTTTGAGCTTGAGACGTGGCTTTCCTCGGAGGAAGCAATGAGAGGTGTCTCGCATTGCCTTAATCATATTGAACTACAAAAGAAATTGGTCTGCAGATGGTATCTCACCCCACAACGCTTAGCTCATATGTTTCCTTCTTGCTCCCCTATGTGTTGGAAGGGCTGTATGGAGGTTGGTTCGGTGGTACATGTGTGGTGGTCGTGCCCTCTGATATTTGCTGTATGGGAGAAGTTATTCCATTTATTAGAGTCTGAATTAAGTATTCCTCTCCCCTGTACTCCACAATTGGCTCTCCTCCACATGTTCCCGGATGATTTCCCCTCGGCCACCCGGAAACTGGTTATTCATTTTTTTTTATCTATGAAGCTATTGATTGCTCGTAATTGGAAATCGCCCTTGGTCCCACGCCTCCCTGATATTCTCCTCCATCTCGACCGCACACATGTTTTTGAAAAGCTTTCTTTTCAGAATGAGCAGCTGCTCCCTCTGTATGATAAGATATGGGCTCCCTGGTCCCAAATCCGGCTCTCGCCCTTGTGGCACATCTGATGAGTTGGGAGGTCTAGATTGGTCGCGTCCGGCCTCTCTCTCTCTCTTATTCTTGTTTTATTATATAATTTTTCTCATTGTTCTATATTGTTTGCTGGGGTCCTTACTTCATGCGCTCTGCCAGCGCTCTGGTTGTTCCTGTTATGATTTCCTGTCCGTCCTGATCCGAACGTGTTTTCTTGTTTTTGTTTTTTTTGTGTTTATTTCTGTAATGTATTATTTTCAATGGCGCCTTCCACCTCTTGAGATTTCTGCCATTGTGCAGTTTTCTTACGGTGCTAGGCTCTCAGGGCTATTTTCTATTCAGTGGTCTGATGGTTCTTTCCTCTTTAACCCATTCAGGACCGGGATTTTTAAGCTAGGGTGTCGCTAAAGGACCAGAGCCGTTTTTGTGTTTTTGCCATGTCTGTCTTCAACTGTAATTTCTCTCTTATCAATTGGTGCACCCACACAAATCATATATTGTTTTTTTCAGCACAAGTAGGGCTTTCATTTGATACCATATTAAGCTGGGTAGTACATTGTTTTATTTGAAAAAAACTGGGAAAAGTGGGGAAAAAATGAAAAAAACGAATTTTTTTACAGTTTTGTATACATACAAATTGTACACACATTGAACCAATGGGAAAAAATTATCCCAAATATATTCATTAACTTGTCCTGATTTGGAAACCACCCAACATGGCCAGGATTTTTATCTATTTTGACCGGTATAGGGCAAATATTGCAAGGCATGCATCACGTTTTTGAAATGTAATTTTTTTCAAATTTGGCATCGTAGTCTAATAACTGCAATAGTCGTCACAGATACTGATTATCCCCCTAAAATTATATGTTTATGAACAGTAGATAAGTCAAGGTGTACAACTAGGGTAATTTTGACACTTTTCAAACAGGGATTTTATCGCCAATTGCTGCCAAATTTTGAGGTATTTTTATATTTTTTTGTTTTTTTGCATATGTTGCAATGTTGCTTTAGATTTTATATTATATTTTGTATAGAATATGTGCAACTGCAGAAAAAAACACCAAACTGTGTTCACCAACATCCCCCGGTTCCAACAAGGCCTCACATGCATGGTTCATGCATTTTTTGAGGAAGCTATGAGGGAAAAACTGGAACATGCGCATTTTAGTTTTCAAATTTGGAATTTTCAGAAATTGGTTTCCTGGGCCCATATCCCATTTGGGACATTACCCCATAAAAGTATATATTTATTAACAGTAGACAAGTCAAGGTGTTCAACTAGGGTAGTTTTGACAGTTTTCAGCTAGCCATTTCTTCACTGATGTCTGCCAAAGTTTACGGAAAATTTATTTTATTGCGTTTTTAACAAATACATTTCAATGTTAAAATGTATTTCTTGCACAGAATATGTGCAACAGTGGAAGAAAGCACCACATTTTGTTCACCAACATCCCCCGGTTCCAACAAGGCCTCACATGCATGGTTCATGCATTTTTTGAGGAAGCTATGAGGGCAAAACTGGAACATGCGCATTTTCGTTTTCACATTTGGAATTTTCAGAAATTGGTTTCCTGGGCCCATATCCCATTTGGGACATTTTGGAAGCCCCCCACTGTAAAGTACCCCATAAAAGTATATATTTATGAACAGTAAACGAGTCAAGGTGTTCAACTAGGGTAGTTTTGACAGTTTTCAGCTAGCCATTTCTTCACTGATGTCTGCCAAACTTCACAGGGAAATTATTTTATTGCGTTTTTAACACATACATTTCAATGTTGCACTGAATTTCTTGCACACCATAAGTGCAACAGTGGAAGAAAACACCATATTTTGTTCACCAAGATCCCCCGATTCCAACAAGGCCTCACATGCATGGTTCATGCATTTTTTGAGGAAGCTATGAGGGCAAAACTGGAACATGTGCATTTACATTTTTTTAAATATTTTTTTTTATCAGATTGCTTGTAAGTGACAGGTTTAGGCCGCTGACATCAATCAGGGAGACCGATCAATAATCAGCGACTTAAAATGTCACCGACAAGTGATCAGGTAATAATTATGATTTTTTCATTTATTAATAATTTGTGTTTTTTTCATAATTACCCTAGATGACCCCTCTCTCTTTGTAGAGCAGGGTCATCCGTGGGCTGCCATAATGATCCGATCACTCCTATTGGCCAGGAGCGATCTGATCAGCCCAGCATTTGACCTGGAAGCACCCTGGACTTTCAGGTCAGTGCTGTTATTTTTTTTTATTATTATTATTATTTTATTTTTTTTTTAATTTATTTTTTAATTTTTATTTTTTATTTTTAACTCTTTCAATGCTGATGCTCCATTGAAGCACAGCATTGATTGATATTTAGTCCCCACAAGCTTGTGGGGACTAATATTAACCCCTGCAATGCTGCGATGGGGGTCATAAACAATCGCAGCATTGAAGGGGTTAATTGAGGAAGAGGGGGGGTGAGGGGGCTGATCTCCACACTCATGTGGAGACCAAAGAGCCCTGTCTCCCTGTCCCTGAAGCTGCCTCTGGCAGCTGGGACACAATCTCCAATAGACTGGGGATTGTAGGAGAGGAGTCTCTGGGGGTTCGTTTTTGCTGCTGGAGGTCTGCCTGGGCTTCCAGGCAGACCACCAGTAGCAGAACCCCCTAAAAAAACGGGAATTAACCCCTTCAATGCCGCGCTCGCGGCATTGAAGGGGTTAACGCTGCACTGATGCTCTCATGGAGCGATCAGGTAGCAGGGGGGTGTTGGATCAGGTCCCCACACAAGCTGAAGCTGTCTGTGGCAGCTGAAACAGCGATTGTAGATTTTTCTGCAATCGCTGTTTATGCCTAGAGAATCACTCCTTGGGAGTGATAGTAGGCTGGGGGAGGGCTTAGACACGCTGTGCTGTCTGCCCAGGACTCCTGGGCAGACAGCAGCAGCGCCCCCACGATCACCGCGATTGTGGTGATGTGGGGGCGTTTTTTGGGAGAGACGTACCTGGTACGTCCCGGTCTACAGGTGACCAGTAACCAGGAAGTACCAGGTACGTCCCGGTGCTGAAGGGGTTAATGGTTGTCGCTATGCTTCCTCTATTTTGAGCAACTGTGTATTTCCACTGTTGTTTATTGTCTGGTTGTGATGTTACTCATGCCCACTTTGCTGTGACATTGTATATTTTTGTGCTGTTCTGCGCTGTTTTTACAAATGTTTACATTGACACAAAATCAAAAATACAATAAAAATTTTAAATTTAAAAAAAAAAACACAGTGTGGATGAGCCAAGGTAAGAATAGAAGTAAGAAATTGTTATTATGATGCCCTAAGGAATCTAAATCTTCAAAACTCCGGGTCGGACAATCCACCTTTTCCTCCATCTGAAATGAATGTTTGTTGTTATTATTCTCTGTATAGTGGAACTTGACACGCCAATTTAATCTCAGCTTGCAAGGCTCTTTTGCTTTCTTTAAATTGCTTAGCATTTGTTGCAGTGTTTCTTTTCAATGTGATGTAATGTAATATTCACCAGATTAAGATTAGATGCTGATTCAGTGCTCCTTAATTCCTTTGTCACCTGTCAGCAACCCACATAAAAACACCTGTGGCACTGATAATCCACAGGGATAACATACTAATAAAGAAAGAACATGTGTAAGGCTCTGTAAATACACTGTACCTGCCACAGAGCTATGATCCCTTTTCAGCCACGTTGTGCCAAATTGATGGGCAGTTTCCTCATTGTGTCAAGTTTGAAGGAATAACAGTTGAAGGACATCGCTGGCTTTCTGTAATCACAGTGCCTGACCACAGCATACACAGGATAGCAATAAAGTCATAGGCTTGCTGTATAAAGTATTGAGCCAAGGAGATACCCAGGCAAGGTTGAATGAGAGGCCAGATTGATTTCAAGGAAATCAATTATACAGACATTGAAAGAAAAACTCTAACATTTTCCTGGAAGATCATATGTGATTGAGTGGCTTTGTGAGGGTACATGGCTATCCGTGTGAGGGCCATGGTTAGCATGGCATTATTTGGGAGTGGGTAAATAGTGGGTGTGGCTAAATGCCACTTCATTTCCCGGAGAAAGAGCAGAGAGGCCAAGGAAAACCGTGCTTATTCTGAAGACTCCAGGTCAAACCCAAACCGTTGCCAGGTATGAATATTACGATCAATTTACAAAACTAGAAAAAAATACTGTTAGCTAAGACTGCCTCTGAGCTTTCCCCGTGCATGCACTGTGATAATACTTGCATAGTATGGTAAAACAAGAGTCCAACATTTAATTACAGAGGGGCAGGGATAACCTAGGCATGCACAACATATGGCCTTTGGGCTCCACGTGGCTTGCTTGGTCATATGATGCAGCATGCTAAGATTATCATATAATTTACTACTCATTTGGCGCCCAAAGTATGATGTGCTTGGTGGGAAGGAGATTGCACACCATGGTAGTGTGACAGTGACAGAGAAAATTCAGTATGTCATACACTTAAGGTCAGTATTACATTTACAAGGATAATACTAACAATTGTGAGGAGCTGTGTGTGTAGGTAATAAAATCAGGGGATGGCCTAGATATGGCCTAGATATGCACAGATAGCAATGGAAAGGGTTAATTCCTTTCATCCCCCTTCTCCCCCTCAGGAATTTAAACAAAAGCAGATGCAGAATTCCAGGGGACACAGGTATTGGAATAAAGTGTCTTTTCTCTGTTTCTATTGCAAGAAACTGGGACACTTTAAAAGACAATGTCGCAAATTTCTCTATAATAAAAAATTAAAAGAGCAAAGAAAATCAAATGGATTTGTTTATGGTTCAGATCCAAATGTATATACTAACAGGGCTGTAACACCTCAAAGAGATTTACTTTACACTCCAATGATTAGGCAAATTAGGGAGATTGGGAGATTGAAGTTAATAAAGAAGATTTACCTAATACAGGAACTACACAGGAGTATGTTTGTTGTAAGTGTTGTGAGAGCTATAATACGTAGATATATGTTGATTCAGTATACAGTGAGCTAGTATAGCAATTAACTCTAATTCGTACTGTATGCCTGCACTCTGTCTTCTATGAAGATGTTTTGAATAAGTTAATTTATTTATAAGAAAAACTATATTAACAACATCAGATGTGTTATATGTTAAAGTTTTGTGTTTTGTTTGATTCTGTAAGTTAAGATCCTGTAATCTTATATGTTGTATATGTTAAACTGCAACTACATAGAGTCCATCATTTGCAGAAGTACAAGTTTGGGATATTTCCTTTCTTGCTTCTCAGGTTGATTCAAAACCTTAATTTAGTTCATGAGAACAGGGTTTTGCATCATGACTAAAAAGGATTACTATGTATTGTATTGATCAAATATCAATTGAAGTATTAATTATTTACTATTGTCCATATTCTTAAAATTCATCTCATGATCCAAATTCATGTGTTATAATTTGCTTTTTGGTTATTTGATAAAATGATGCCGTCTTTAATGTTAATCATTTTAAACAATTTCTTAAGAATCATATTAGAACTTTACATTATGTTTTATAGTGAGGTGTTACAATAATAAAGGTGTTGTATCAGCTAAAATTTTGATGCTGCATATCTGTTGTGTTTCTTAGGATGTATGTAAGAGTCAAATGGACAATGCAAATCATTAAAAAGTCCATCATGGCAGAGACACTTGACATTCAGGAAGAGACATAATATTTTTATTCTAGCAGTACTGATAACTGACGGTTCTAAGGAAGATCTACAGATTCAAGAAGATCTACAGATTTGACAATCAATTTAAAGCCAATTTAACAATACTCAAAGGTTCCCAGATATAATTAGGAAGAAAAGAGAAATTGATGATTTTAATGGTCATGTGTGTTCTGGTGTAATGAAAGGCTGCTTATCAGTTTGTAACATTAGAATTAACTTTACTAGACAAAGTAATGTGATGTTACATGTTATGATAGGGCATAAACATTTATTTATTTTGTTGGACTAAAGGGACCTACACACAAGATGATGATAAATCTGGTTTTGGGGAACATATCATAAACAAAGTAGCTTCATTGAGTAATAGGATGCAGTAATAATGTATGTAAAGGTACATGTTTAATACCTATGGCAGATAAAGAATAAACATTGTTTCCTATGAGAGTATTGGGAGTACCTGTCAGTAGTACACAATTATTATTTAATAAATTACAGTATCCTGATTTTGTTTTTTCCATAGATATGTCAGAACCTGAACAGTTAGCCTTGTCTGCATGTTTACATTTTGTGTCAAAAATTATTTGTTTGCCTCATCAAGCTGAAACTATATATCATTCATGTTTTCATAACCAGAGCTCATGTTCAGGTACAATTCAAAGTGTGAAAACATCTAATGATCTTGTAACGCCTATAGAGAAAGGTAGAGTATGTGTACAGGTAATGTCTAAAGGGGAATTGATTAAAGCGATGTTTCCTAAATATACGCATACAGAAATATTATCGAAAGGTCTGTATTGTATTGATGGCGATCCAATAGCAATCTATATTATATGGAACTCAGATTAATGTTTCTCAAATTAATTCTCAAAAGTTAAATGTTTTGCCACTACAGTTTAATTTATCCCAAGTAAGTGAATTTCCATGGCAAAAGTGGGCAAATGAGATTAGGAAAGATGTAGGATTTTTAAATGTCTTGCAAAAACAATTAAAAGAAGCACAGATTGTATTTCAACATGAGCAAGGTAAACTCAAAAACATAGAACATGAATGGTCAATAGTCTCAGGTACATCTTGGTGGAAAAACTTTGCTAAGTCAACAGAAATTATGGCAAAATCATCTGTTGGCTCCGCTGTTACCAATGTTTTGTTACACCCATTTATTATTGTTTTATTTGTATCTTTTATGTGTATTATTTTTCAAATATGTGTATTATGTAGAATAAGAAAATCATATTTAACTATTCGAGAGAAGATAAAGCAAGGAGAGATCATATTAAGGGAAACGTTAAGACGTAGGATGCATCAGTCTTCCACAGATCCTTTTTTATAGTAATATTATCTTCCTACATATCTTCCTGCACTCACTGAATGTGATACGAATGTGATACGAATGTTGTATGAATGGACAGCAAACATTTATTTATGGTACATAACCATAAACAGGGGGAAATGTAAGAAATCATTTTTATACTTTTATTTTGTTCTGCACATTTTAGGCCTGAATGTAACTTGAGTGCTAGGAACATATGGTATCAAGTAAGTGACGTAGCTTAGAGGGTCTTCTGTGGAATGCTGGTGTATCATATTACTGTTCCAATAGGATTCCTTTACGTATACCCTAACCAAATGTAAAGGGGTATAAATTGGCATGACAACAAAGACAAGGTCTCTTTCTACGCTCTTTCTACACTCTTTCCACGCTCTCATCTACATCTCACCAAGATACTGAGCCTACAATACCTTTTATCAACATTTGTTCCAGCATTGGTATTGTATGAATTGATAATTTGTTATCGAATAAACCTGATTAATAAGACATAGAAGCTGTGGTCTTGATTGCCGTTTGATCACTGGAGAAG
>VKOC01028436.1:0-17790 GCA_009364415.1 Spea multiplicata
ATTTTAAGACGTATTTGGGATCTCTCTTCTAAATTGAAACCGCAACCTAATTGCATTCGAAATCATGAAGCCTACATGTATGGCATTGTGATATTTTCATTAAAGCCAAACCAGAAAACTTTCAACCATTCTTATGCTGCAGATAATGCTTTGGTAAACAATAAACCATCTGACATGTGGTTTAGTAAGCTTCATGTAGGGGTTTATTCACTTAGGTATTCCGTTTGAAGGGCAAACACTGGCAGGTTTCTCCCGCAAGAAGAATTGAGCTGAGAATAATGCATATTTTAGTGTTTAAGGGGGAATTGGAGAAATACCTTTTGATACAAGGGCAGCCAAGCTCTTCCCACATCAAAAACTCGCTGAAGTTAATGTACCTTCTTAATGTATAGTGATATAAAGCAGCTGAAACATAACTCATATCAACTCTCCCTTTAGTGAATGAACCCCATAATATTTTTCAATATTAGAATATTTCCTAACTTAAATGTCTAAACTAGAAAGGTTTTAATGAAACATATTATGGGTTTTTTTTCACTAAAAGGAGAAATACAAATTTAACATATACATAATATGTTTGCAGAAATGTACAGATTATAATTTTTTGGTTTTTATTTGCTGCTCTTCATTCAGGCAGGTTCTTCCCCCTGACAGCGGAGTTCGGGAGTGAACCTTTTTGTCGCAGTCTCCTCCCAGCCTGCTGAACAGAATATAGTACCATTGATAGTAAATGAGAGACGCAAAATGCTTGTTGATTATATTCTTCATGGTCTATTTTATGATTGCTTTCTTTGTAGGCATGGCAAGCAGCATACAATAGCTCCAACAAACGTTAACTTCCGTGCCAATATCTGGGCTCTAAAGATGGAAGGGTGTACACATATTCTGGTGACTACAGCTTGTGGCTCCCTGAAAGAAGAGATTCAGCCTGGAGATATTGTCGTCATTGATCAATTCATTGACCGGTAAGAACCATTTACATTATTTAAAAATTGAATTGTATATGTGAATTAAAAAAAATCCTTGCCCACCCAATAACTTTTGTTTTGTTATAATTGTATTATTTAATCTTCCAGGTGGACAAATCTATGTATGGTTTCCAGGATCCTACAACATTATTGTAGTAAAATAACTATAGTGTAACATGTTTGTTATTCCTCATGTGATACTTTGTATTTGAACAAAATCACAGGGGGGAAAACATCAGTAAATATGGTTAGTTAAATACGCTAGACCTTAGCATAAATACAAACACAAATCAGCTACCTCTGCAAGAATAGCTTAGGTAGTCCTCTATAATGCATAGTTCAATACTTGATTATACTTGAATACTTACTGATTAACCTGTTTATTATGCATGATCAGGTCAGTTATCTCACAGATATTTTAATTCATAATAGATCAGGGAGTGAAAAAAGGACAACTCTCCTGCCAACTCCATCTTTAGTCACTAAACCACTACATTTTCCAGTTCTACTGTATAGGAATATCTGTTTTCATCAAGAATTCTGTGAATTATTTTACATTGCAGGACCACAAAAAGACACCAGACGTTCTATGATGGTGGGGCATGTCTACCTGGTGTGTGTCATATTCCAATGGCTGATCCTTTCTGTGGCAAAACAAGAGCGGTAATTGCCATATTAATAACCATTAATAAGTGTTTAATGCACTTTTTTTTCTCTCTATGCCGTATATAATTACAAAACAGTTTTTTAATACTTTTCTATGTAGCAATTATACACGCAATGAATAGTGAGAGACTAGAAGAAGAGGTTGAGGAACTAAAAACAAGATGTTTCTCCCGAAATGGTCAGAAAATGAACTTTTGAATGTAGTGAATATTTCCAGTGTAGAATTGTTCCCCAAGTAATGGAGAGTGTATCCATAGATGTTCTAGAGGAAGGGGTTCTTTTTGCAAATTATGGCGACGTGAAGCATTTTGGATCTCTCAATTTTAATCATTATGAAGAGTTAACACTAGCAGGTTTCTCAAGCAAGAAGGGTTGAGCTGGCCCTGTATAATGCATAATTAAATCTGTGCGTATACTTTGTAGAAATTCTAGAGATGTAACTACATATTTTATACAGAGTTGATCCTTTATAATGTATACTGATGTGAAGGAGCAGAAACCACAATTAACCTGCAGGCTTTCCTGTCTATACTCAATTCAACCATATTGTTTTATTCACATAATGATTCACCAAAGTAATTAAACCCTGTGTATTATGTTTTGCAAACTAAGGAAAGCATCATAAGTATCAGAACCCTTCTTCTTGTGCTTACTATGGAAGCAACCAAGGTTCTCAGGATCTGTTCGCTAACATATATTTCCCCTATTGTTAAGCTGCTTGCTGTATTGTTGATCAATTCAAGTAAGGACAGGAGAAGAATAGGAAATCCAGCGGATAATATTAGACACAGATCTCCGCTTTTAATTTTTAAACCAATCTACAAAAATAAAATTAACCTACAAAAAGCACAAGCAAAGGGTTGTAATAGCTGAATTCTAGCTTTAATAACAGCTGTAAAGGAGTTTCTTATTAAAGTGCCAGAGCCATTTAAGCAAAAAAAGTTTGTTGTAACTGAGCGCAGAACCAGTATCAGAATTACCAGGTCATCTAAAAATAACCTTGGCTTCTGTAAAAGAAACAAACATTATTCCGGAAGTTTTGTTCTTAAAAATAGAAACAACTGAGAATATTCTGTAATATCTTGTAATGTCTCATCAACCATACTAGTAACTCTGTTATTATTACATTAACTTTATATAGCGCCAGCAGATTCTGTAGCACTGTTACAATAGGGTACAATGAAAGTAAATTAGACAATTAAATATCATTAACAGACATTAAGCAATATGACGTACAATATGTACAATAGACGTGGCCCTGCTCTTGCTAGCTTGCAATCTATGTGGGGAAGAGAGACAGTAGAAGAGTACTGCTTAAGTGAGGATGAGTTGACTGTACAAAGGGTGATATGAAAAACTGTGTATAATTCTCTAGATGGGTTTTAGCTGTGTATTTCAAATAAAAATAGGGTCTCACTGGGATTTCCACAGTATAGCACGTGAAAACGCCTGAATACGAATGGAAAGAGGTGATGAGGGAAAAAGAGAGATGCCTTGATGAGAACAAAGAGGGCATATGAGAGCAGAGATATGGGATGGTGCAGAGGCCTCTTTAAGTCAGGTTCGAGAGTTTGAAGTTAATTCTGGAGTGTTTGGCACAGTAAGATAGCAAATGAAGAACAGTTGGAAGGAAAATGCACCTGGCAGCAGTGTTCAGGGTGGATTGTATCGGTAAAAGGTGGGAGTTGGGGGAGACCAGTTAGTAGGGAGTTGCAATAATCCAGACAGGGTATCAAGGCAGCAAACCTGGTCCGTTGGGTGGATTGTGGTGTTGTCAACAGTGATAGAGATATCAGGATTTGTGGAGAATCTGGTGGCAGAATAGCTATAGCATAAAATTAGATTATATGATATTGCGTTTCGGTTTTACTACTGTACATTCATCCATACTTCACTAATACTGAAATGCCTTGTGCATTTATGCTTATTTCCAGTTCACATAAATCTTAGACCCTCTTTATTGGAGCTCTCAAAGCTCTATGCCAATTATATTTAGCTTTCTGAGGTATACTTTTATTTTAGTTTGGGGAAAAATAAAACCTTACCATAAGTGACATGCTGCTCATTGAGACCTTTAAGCCTACTTCACTTTGAATTAAATAGAACCTGTATTACATTCATTAGGGCTGGCAGTAATTATG
Organism: Spea multiplicata; assembly: GCA_009364415.1. Lineage (NCBI taxonomy): Eukaryota > Metazoa > Chordata > Amphibia > Anura > Pelobatidae > Spea > Spea multiplicata. Next base: position 3,776 of record VKOC01028436.1, read on the forward strand.
CCTGGGTGTGTGTGTAGTGTAACTAAACCCAATTATCAATTAAATTTTGTTAAATGGTTGATTTAGTAACTAAGGGGGGCAATTACCTTTTCACATATGGTCATGTATGGTTTGTTCCCCTTCTATACATGAAAACATTTTAAATCTACCTTTTTCTGTTCACTTGTGTTATCTTTTAGTCTAATATTAGAATTAGCTTGATCTGAAAAATTAAAGTATGACAAATATGCAAAGAAGTAATCACAGCACTTTAGAATATGGTTGGGTTTAACAACCATATATATACCCTTTGTCCCGAAGTTGACACCAGCACACTCTAATATCCAGTTGTTTAAAACCAGTTAAATATATAAATGTTAACCTCTAAACACCTTCTGTTTTTTTTTTTTTTTTTTTTTTAATATATATATTTAATTAACTCTTTTTGGGAGGGGGGTTCCCTGGAATTGAGACTTACTGTCTCACAGGCTCCAACGTCTATCACAAAATGCAGGAGACTTTTAACCTCTTATGTCCCATAATCTTCTACATCCCGATATTCCACAATAATTACTGGATAGCAGTTTCATCTGGAATTGTTTTTTTGATTGTAGGTTTTGATCGATGTTGCCAAAAAACTTGGAATTAAATGCCACTCTAAAGGTACCATGATCACCATAGAAGGACCACGCTTTAGTTCCAAAGCAGAAAGCCATATGTTTCGCCTTTGGGGTGCTGATGTCATTAACATGACTACCGTCCCTGAGGTGGTTCTTGCAAAGGAAGCTGGAATTTGTTATGCAAGTATTGCAATGGCAACTGATTACGACTGCTGGAAGGAACACGAGGAAGCAGTGAGTTGAGTTTCCCTCCTATATAAATGTTTTCTTGTAAATCTATTGATCAACACTGCAGTTATGTGACATAGACCTGTATCTGACTCTGTTCCTCTTGACTGAAACAAACATTGCACATCATTGTCTCCCTGTACGTCATTTTAAGGTCTCGGTTGACAGAGTGTTAAAAACACTCAAGGAAAATGCTAACAAAGCAACAAGCATTCTTCTGACTGCTATACCTCAAATAGCCTCAATGGATTGGGCAGATACTCTCAACAACATGAAGGTATTACTGTAAAAACTGTTTGTGGGTTTTTTTTGTAACTAGCAGCATAATGTGCTTTTTCACCCAAGATAGACTAGCACTTAGTAAACCCTACCTTCCGTGGGTTTTTCTAACAATGTAATAGCTGACTTAACAGTTTACTTAAGGGTAATGATGGAAATCTCCTGTACTCAGCATTTTACCTTATTAAGCTAGGATCTTGTGAGGTTGAATATTACAGAATTCAGTGAAACTCTGAAATACAGCAGAAATCAAGGACCCCATTCACAGCTTCGGCTTGCCTAAGCTTCTAAAAAACATCCAGTAAAGCTCTTTAGGACGTATTGACTTTCTCGCAGCAGAGACATCTCCCTGCCCCATACAGGGGATACAGGATGACTTTTGGCTTTCTGGATTATACCATATTAAGTATTTGTGTATATTACTTTGGCTTTGTTTTTTTTATCAATTTTTATTAGTGATGTCATATTAATAACTTTTAATATTTTTTCTTTTTTTTGTAGAGTACAGTACAACTGTCTGTCATGTTACCAAAACATTAACCTGAATACATTTCAGAAGGAAAATATTTTAGTCCAGAAGAAACCAGCATAAGAACAGTACTGACATGTCCAAGTTTAGCAAAGCTATATAAATTTACCTGTCCTGTAAAGCATGAGCAAATATTTTTTTTACTTCTATATAACATGAAATTAATGTAACAGTTACTTGGTTTTTAGGATACCTCTAGCCTTTATTTCCTATATTGCAGTCAACTTAGCTGTTTATTCTTAAAACACATTGTCTGTTACTATACAATAATTTCAAACCTGAAAGCAGCATGCTTCTGCATATGATGGCCTGACCAGCCTTAGATCTTAATAGCATGTTTGTATAATTATGGAATTATGTCACAAATGTCACTGTTAATTAAATGTTTTCTAAGAATTTGTGTGTATGTGTGGGGTCATTCAGGGTAATACAAAGTAATCACTTAAAATGTAGATGCACAAGGTCTACTTGCAGCATGTAACAAACCACAAAGATTCTTCAAAACGCTCTCTGTAAGCTGTATGTCAGACTCCTCTTCAGCATTTACACACATACTGATGACTCACTGGTAAATAGCCACAAGTAGGCCTAATCACCTCAATTCCAGGAGCCACACACCGCCCAAACACCTGGTCTGGACTTTATATAGCAACTCTCTCTGAAAGTGGGATGGAGCCCGGGTCGAACTGCTCTTCTAGATACTTTAACCCCCCAATCCCATTTCATCGTGAAAAGGTACAGAAGACCTACATATCTCTCACTAAGGCTGTGTTTTCCCACTCTCACAGTATACACTATTCAAAAGTTTGGGGTCACTTAGTTGTTTTTCATGGAAAACATGGAAATTTCTAGCTGTGTAAGTTTTTTTCTAAAGGCTTTTCAAATGATCAATTAGCCTTTTAAACTTGGTATTAGCTAACTCAACATGCCATTGGAACACATGAGTGATGGTTGCTGATACAGTGGCCAGTGCTGTATTCACTCTGTTGGCCTTTTTTCTATTGTGATGCATTACAACCTGGAATTAAAATAGATTTTTGTTTGGATTTCATGTAATAGACATACACAAAATAGTCCAAATTGGTGAAGTGAAAAAGGGTCGCATGATCTTAGTATATATACACCTGTTTTGAAAGGCCCCTGAGTCTGCAACACCACTGATCAAGGGGTACCACCAAGCAAGCAGCACCATGAAGACCAAGGAGCTCTCCAATTAAGTCAGGGACAAAGCTGTGGAGAATCAGTTGGGTTGTAAAAGAAAAATATCCAAAACTTTGAATGTCCCATGAAGCACCGATTATATCAGCATTACACGGTCACAAGAGACCACCAAATAATGAGTGCAAAGGGGTTTCGACTTCTTTACAGTTGAACCATGAAGGTGCACCTCACGCTTTTGAAAGTAAACTATACCTAAACACAAAAAAACATTCTATATATTGCTTGAAGGCACATCACCTAAAGATTTAAGACACCCCACTTACCATGGCTCACCACAAACACAAATCTAATGGGTAAAGCTGTTTTGGGGTTTTTTCTCTTTACTTTTTCGCATCTCGGGCACATTTTGGTAGGGATGCTGCATGCTGGGATGTCTGTAGTAAGAAATAAAACACAGAAATCTCCCTTTTCTCCTGAGCATGTAGATACCACATATGTATGGTATGTGAGTGTTAAACGGTCACAAGGCACCCCCAGATAGGTTTCAACTTTTTCTGAAACCTCTGAACCATTCACATATGCTTCAAAATTCCTGACCGCACAAAGCCCAAGCATTTCAAATTCACCCCTTACCTTTCTATGTGGGCGACCTGACCACAAATGGGAGGAGTTTGAGGTCTTTTGTATACGTTTTGTTAAATGACTTGCAGATATCAGGATTTCCTTTGTCTTCTGCACGTCTTTTGATGAAGTACCCACCCTGGGTTTTGTGGGCAATTTTTTTTATTGCTTTTAGTGTCTCTCTTTAGTGTCTTTTTTTTGCTGTATTTTTGAGTAGACAGTGAGAAAATGGTATACATTGCTGTTGCTGAAATGTGTGATTCTGCTGTGAACTGAATTAGTTGTGTTTTCAAATATCAAAGCTGGCTGCTATGCCTTGAGATATTTTACAGGTAACATATTTATGGAAGTGGCCATTCTGAAAAATGTTACCATTGTTATGTTATCATGGCTTTTAGCATTATCAGTACAATAGATACACCAGGGTAATCAGTAATCTAGCACCAGACCAGAGGCCTTTATTTCAAGACTTTTACACAGGTGGCACCTTTTAATATTTAGAAAGTTGATTGTATTGCAGCAAAGGAAATTCCAACCCCTCTTAATTAACTATTATCCCAAACTGTTGCAAAAAAACAGAATGTTGCAGAATCTTGTAATACCTTTTTTATTGGACTAACAGTAATAATAACAACAGTAATAATAATAACAATAATAAAAAAGTATTACAAGATCTGCAACATTCTGTTTTTTGCATTCGTTATACACTGGATTAATACGGCTACCCCAAACTCCCAAACTGTTGATATGAGGTCTACCAGCCATTGCTTATTTATGTAGGATAATGTTTCTACAGTCAACACTTGAGGGTAGCATTTATGTTGTGGTGCAATGACTCAATAAATGTGATATGACCTGTGATCATTGGTTTATATTATTGTCACTGTTAAAAATTGGTAAAGTTAACATTTGATGGAAACTTGAAGTGGGTTGGATTTGTTTTGAATTTTCATAAGTTTCTGGCTGGTTAATGTATTAAACTTTTGATTTACCTTAAAGTGTTCTGTGTTTCTGTAAATAAGATAAGTTTATATTTTATTATTTCAGTCCAAAACTAGATGCAGGACAACAAAAATAGAGGAGTGAGTATGTAAAATGTGTTTAAAAAAATCTATGTGAGTGAAAACAAAAGAGCCAAGAGTCTGCAGTTTATGCACGTGACTTTTATTTATACTGTGTTTCGTTTTTAAAACCCATTACATCGGAGAGTTTTATTCAAAAGTCCAACCTGATTCTGAGGTTTAGCTAAAGTAATTAGGTGACAATTTTATAAATTGCTTACTCTTATTTTTCACAGGACACGTAAAGGTATTCATAGATACCTACTTTCATACAAGCATAAATGCTACCGTATTTCACCTGTAAATGCCAAACCTGTAAATAATTTTCATCAAGTCCAGCCAACCTTTTCCGAAGAGATAAGACTTTTTTTTTATGATATGCAGACCAGCTGTCCCTTACATAGACTTCCAGAGGAGGGATGATGGCTGATGGGTACACCCCTCACATTTTTGAAAATATTTTACTATATCTTTACATGTGACAACACTGAAGAAATGACACTGCTACAATGTAAAGCAGTGAGTGCACAGCCTGTATGACTGTAAATTTGCTGTCCCCTCAAAATAACCCCACACATCCATTAATGTTTAAACCTTGGCAACAAAAGTCAGTACACCCCTAAGTGGAAATGTCCAAATTGGGCACAATTAGCCATTTTCCCTCCCGGTGCCATGTGACTCATTAGTGTTACAAGGTCTCAGGTGTGAAGGGGGAGCAGGTGTGTTCAATTTGGTGTTATCGCTCTCACACTCTAGTACTGGTGACTGGGAGTTCAACATGGCACCTCATGGCAAAGAACTCTCTGAGGATCTGAAAAAAGATGTTGCTAGGCCATCTTTATGTTGCTCTACACCCTGAACACCCAGAAACTGAGCTTCAGCACGGTGGGCAACACCATACAGCGGTTTCACAGGACAGGTTCCACTCAGAAGCGGCCTCGCCATGATCGAGCAAAGAAGTTGAGTGCACGTGCTCAGCGTCATATCCAGAGGTTGTCTTTGGGAAATAGGCATATGCGTGCTGCCAGCTTTCCTGCAGAGGTTGAAGGGGTGGGGGGGTCAGCCTGTCAGTGCTCAGACCATATGCTGCATGCTCCATCAAATTGGTCTGCATGGCTGTCGTCCCAGAAGAAAGCCTCTTCTAAAGACAATGCACAAGAAATCCCACAAACAGTTTGCTGAAGACAAGCAGACTAAGCACATGGATTACTGGAACTATGTGTCTTGCCTACAGTCAAGTACAGTCAAGTATGGTGGTGGGAGTGTCATGCGCTGGGCCTGCATGAGTGCTGCCGGCTCTCGGGAGATACAGTTCACTGAGGGAACCATGAATGCCAACATGTACAGTGACATACTGAAGCAGAGCATGATCCCCTCCCTTCGGAGACTGGGCCGCAGGGCAGTATTCCAACATGATAACGACCCCAAACACAGCTCCAAGACGACCACTGCCTTGCTAAAAAAAAAGCTGAGGGACTGGCCAAGCATGTCTCCAGACCTAAACCCTATTGAGCATCTGTGGGGCATCCTCAAATGGAAGGTGGGGGAGCGCAAGGTCTCTAACATCCACCAGCTCCGTAATGTCATCATGGAGGAGTGGAAGAGGACATTTCCACTTGTGTACTCACTTTTGTTGCCAAGGTTTAGACATAAATGGCTGTGTTTTGTTATTTGGAGGGGACAGCAAATTTACAGGCCGTACACACTACGTTGTAGCAGAGTGAAAAGATATAATAAAATATTTACAAAATTGTGAGGGGTGTACTGACTTTTGTGAGATACTGTATGTGGTTCGGGCGAAAGGGTTTGTTCATATTACAATGTTTGGGTAAAAAAGACTTTGTCTTCAGCTACAAAAGGTCCTAGAGCAAGTTATGCAGGCCAGAAAAAAAGAGAGATTCTGTTAGTTCAATGAAATATGGGGGTGGACAAGAGGAACACAGACACATGATCTTGAGAATCACATGTAGTGTCTACTGATAATCTCAAGTTACCTTTTACCCACATTTATACATGAAATGGCTCTTCATGACATTGACAGAGAGCGTGTGAGATTGTGAGAGAGGGTGAGTGACAACAAATTTAGTTTCTGAATTGAAAAAGGCCTCAGAAACTTAGTCTGAACAGAAAGAGCAGGAAATAAAATCCATTGTCTGAAAACAAATGGACCAAAAACATTATTTTTGGTCCATGTGCACAAGTCTAGCATTAATGTATATGGGGGATGTTGCGTGACATAAATTGAGATTTTTGTTCCAGCGGTGAAATCTATCTTAAAGTGAAAAAAAGCCAATCCCATGTGAATAATTGAATAAATGATAATAAAAATGATTGTTATGTTCCAAAAGTACTGCAGCAGCCCAAAAAACACTCCTCTTAAAACAACAATCAACACAGCATATACATGGGGAAAAAAGAAAATATAATAGTACAATGTTGTATAAACAAAATATCACAAATATATGTTAATACCACTCACAAACGTGAGGTTTGAAGTAAGCTCATCAAGAAGTATGGAGAAAAAACTTCTTTAATGTCCAGGACTTCATTCATGTTATTGAGTGTTTTTGTATAACGTATCCATTGTGCTGTTATTTCCTGTAAGTGTAAACCTCATATTTCCCTTGTGCTACTAGTGTGATACTGTACCAGCCTAGACTCCCATCTGACAGCTGGGGCCAGGGCTGTTTTTAATATTGATTGGACCCTGGATAACCATTTGCTCCCACACACATTAGCGGGTAGTGGCACATGTGGCGTTTCTCCCGGAGTCTCCAGGAAAAACCGGGTGGCCCCTCTACGTTCCTGCTTCCCCTGGGTAGTAAAAGGGAGGTGACTCGAATATTGCATGAACAACACAGAGTTAACCTAGTCCCCAGTGTGGAAGTGGTCTCCAGGGCCTCATTGAGTGGTTGTGCGACCATGATTCTTGAGTGTTCCCCTTTTGCCCCACGTTAAAGATGGCCCTAGCTGGAGCTAAAATGTGTGGCCCTGAGCTGTCAGGTTGAATGTGACAGATCTCTAACTGAGGGCAATTATGTTAAAGGGGATTTTTCTTGCCTGTGCCATCATAACTGAGGACGTTGGGGAATCCCCTTGATGCAGCAAGGACTCGTGGCGTCTGCAGAGACCCTGATCGGGTCTCCTACCACAGTATCTCATTGACTGATCCTACAATATGCCATCAGTCTGTGTGCATGTGGGTATGCTTAGCGACAGAGCTGTACAGGGGAACCCTCTGCTATACAGTGAAACCCCACAGGAGAACTACTTGATTACTGTGCAGAAGATCCCTCCTGATGAAATTTCCAACATTTCCATTGAACGTCCTAGTTGTGCTTAAATAAAGATATGTAATTTGTGTGGGCACACTAAGTGAGAAAGAGCAAAATTATGGTTGAACAGAGACATAGTAAAAACAATTGCTCTTGTCCCATAGTGTAAAAAAAGCCCTGACTCTTAAGTGGTTAATCATGTAAAGTTTTGCCTAGCATACTAGTGAGTGCAGTTATTGGTTTGCCTAAGTGGAACATCACGATTATATAAATTGTATAGTAGCACATTTAAACCTTTCTACTTAACAGGTTCAACATTTGGGTTACCTTAGCAATCTGGAGATATTACAGAACACACTTTGGCTGATTTGCCATTTAAGAAACTGTACACAATGCTGCTTCATTATTGGGAGAAAATTGTGGACCTTATGGTCAACCTACTGTACATGTACATGTACATTACTCATTTGAGTAAGGGAACTGACAGAGGTGGCACCAGCAGCAGTAATGTAATGGGCAGGCACTAGCAGAAAGACACATCCAGCCACATAGGATATGGGATTAAATTCACCCATTTTTATGAGTTGATCCCTTATAGTAAAGAAGATAATAGAGCAACAGCACTTGAGCAGTGGGCACACATATGGTACAAAAATCACAACTCACTCAGTTTAAATATTGAGTGCTGGGTAACCTTATTTGGGCAGATTGATTTACAAAATAAGTAATCTGCTCCACCAGTTGAGGGTAGAGCTGTGTTCTCAGAAAGTTGACGATGTTTCCTGTTACAGAGAAAAGCGTCTCACTTTGAATTCTTGTGAGTGGGCATGAAAGCAGCTACTGGGTGGATAAGGAGAGAACGCACAGGGGAACCTTTTTGAGGAACCCCCTGAATACTGTACAGGGGGTTCATCCAACAAAATCTAGGGCATATTCCAAATGATTAAGTTAAGGAGGGGAGGTTACATAGTTACATAGTTACATAGGCTGAAAAAAGACATGCGTCCATCAAGTTCAGCCTTTCCTATATCTGTTAATTTGTTTGTTGATCCAAAAGAAGGCAAAAACCCCCGGTTTCGCTCTTTCCAATTTTTCACCAACACTGGCAATCAAATTAATGGATAACACATATTCAGAGGTTTCTTATTTATTTCCCTTTGTTTTGTTGGGGGTTCATTCTCATTTTCAGAGATTCATGCGAATGCATGAATTAGGCAAAAATAATTTAAAATGAAGTTTAAACCAATCCAGTGTTCAAGTCTAGTGTTGACAGTAATGAGAGCAAGGCATGAAAATTGATCTCCTAGATAGTGTGGGAAATTATGTTATCAACAGAGCAATCAATGCAGCTGTTTTGGGTGATTGATTGTTTAATTGGTTGCTATGGTGATAAGACCACTTTTCAAACTTCAGCCCAGAACATTTTTTTATACATAACCCCCGTTTCTGGTACATGACCCCAATTCACGGTTATTATTCATATGTTATTCTATGAAAACTATTTTTTTAAATTTGATAGATTAGAATGTATGGGTTTTCTAAACTAAGAGAAAGCGCCTTCTCTCATAATCTTATATCTAAGACCGCACCAACAATGACTTGAGTATAAGAACAACTTCAGTCTTCAGTTCTGAACATGGTTTATGTCCCTTTGATAAAAAAAAAAATCTAGCCAAAGACTAAACACCTGCACATTAAAATTCGCAGAGATCAGAGCTACGTCATCATCAAATGCCTAAAGTTTAGTAACAAAAAAAGCTTTGTGGCAGAACTGGTTGTTTGGGGTGCTTATGAGTCATTTGGATAAACTGAATCACGTGGATCTTTGTCCTACACATTGTCTGTTAGCAGCACTGGATGAATATAAATCATGCAAACTATGTCAGAGAGTCTGCGGTGAGGTTCCAGTAATATCCACAAATGTGCTTTGTGATTTTTCCAGATTATATTTCTTTATCATATATTGTATGAGGTTGACTGCCAAATACTTTATAGGCTCAGATTTAAGTGGGCAACTCATAAGAGTAGTGTTTAATATGGCTGTACAAATAAACTGAAATAAACTCAATTTCAGCTTGCCCAAACAAGCCTATTTTATATGTGCCTAGCTGACAAGATAACTTGTGTATCTGACAGGTGAAGTGAATAACACTGATAATCTTGTTATCAAAGCCTCTGTCAGTGGGTGGAATATATTAGGCAGCAAGTGAACACTTCATCCTCACAGATAATGTGTTAGAAGCAGGAAAAATGAGTAACGATCTGAGCGTTGTGATGGCTAGCTGACTGGGTCAGTGCATCTCCAAAACTGCAGCTCTTGGGGGCTGTTCCCATTCTGCAGTGGTCAGTACCTAGGAAGGAAAAGCGGTGAACCGGCGTAAGGGTTATGGGCAGCCAAGGCTCATTGATGCACGTGGGGGGTGGCCTGTATGGTCAAATCCAACAGATGAGCTATTGTAGCTCAAATTGCTAAAAGAGTTAATGCTGGTTCTGATAGAAAGGTGGCAGAACACACAGTGCATTGAAATTTGTTGCGTATGGGGCTTTGTAGCTGCAGACCATCATGGTGCCCATGCTGACCCCTGTCCACTGCCAAAAGTGCCTACAATGGGTACGTGAGCATAAGAACTGGACCACAGAGCAATGGAAGGCGGCCGGATCTGATGGACCACGTTTTCTTTTACATCAGGTGGATGGCTGTGTGCGTGTGCATGCTTACCTGAAGAACACATAGCACCAGGATCCATCCATGGAGGCCCCACCTGCTAACGTTTTGGAGCCAGATACCACAGCACATCTTCAGAGGTCTAGTGGAGTTCATGCCTCCATGGGTCAGGGCTGTTTTGGAAGCAAAAGGGGACCTACACAATATTAGGCAGGTGGTCATAATGTTATGGCTGATCTGTGTATATATATATATATATATATATATATTGCATACATGTATGTGTGTTAAGTGCTAGAACCTGAGAATGGTAGTTCCATTAAGTTGATATTACATTTTTACATTATGTGTTGCTAACTAGAGATGGGAAGGGCAGTTTGAGCCTGATCCTGTCTTCAACCCACTGAATATGATGGTACTATATAAAAACTATATGAAAATAAATATTCATGACATGTATTAGTAATGCTCAGCCCCGGATTGTGTGTGCAAGGAGCACAAGAAGGAAACAGCAAGAAGCTAAAGCCTTCTTAAGTCTGTACGACTATTCCCTACCCAGGAATTTATTCTATCATAGTTAATCAGTGTATTTTCCTCTTTGCTGAGAAACAGGTTATTGCAATTTTAATAAATGATTTGACTTTTCATTGTCTTATTATTTCTTTACACATTTATTTAGAGTAAAAAGGCACAAATTATGTTTTGTTCGTTGTGGCTATATTATTGTAAATATACATTATCACGCACTAGGCTGATTGACATATAATGACTTATCCAGGTTTTGCTTTTATAAAATAGTAATTTTTCTCATGCCTTCTTCTGGGCACAAAGGGCACATCTATCTGATACCAACCACCCTGCACCCAAGAACAGCCACTGGGATTCCCCTAACACAATGCCATATAAAGAGACCTGGATAGTTTTTGGTTACATTGTTTTCTATGTTGGCCTAATATAATATGTATCATCTTCCACGAATACAAGAACTGAGGATCTTCCTCCAAAGGTTAGATTATGTTGCCTGCACACATTTCAAATTTGCTACAATAAAATATAATTATTATTACTATTATTTAATTAACAAAATACCTTTTTCTGCAACACAATGAAATAAAATGTGAAATTGTATGTAACCTTATATGGTGTTTCCAAATGGTTTCCTGGTGACCTCGTGTCCGAAATACGGTTAACCCACTGATTCCCGGGAATATTTCAATTCATTGGTCTTCAGCATCAATTCTACATTCCTGTGGCGATGCAAGGAGAGATCAAGCGTCTGTCAAGTAAGCAGTAATTTAACCCTTTCACTTAGGGCCCAGTGAATACGAGAAATGCCTTTCTATGCTGTAAGCCATAGACTTTCAGCACCCGTCCTGCTGTCTGCGGTGCGCGAATAAATACCGGCGCTTTTCCCTCTGCTCAGTCTCACTGCCTCATTCGCATAGAACGGTTTTGTCGGCGTGTATCTTGATATCATCAATGTACAACTGAAAAAGCCTAAAGGGTTAAAAATAATCGGAATTGAAAATATTAAAAAAGCAAAACTGTTCGTCTGTCAGTGTATTTGTGTTATGTACGTAAGTGAGTCTGTAGGCTTTTGAAATGTCCTTTTTTTTGTTGCAGAAGGGGAAAATAAAAACATTAATGAATCCAAATTTTAGGTTAGAAGTCACAAATTAGCACAGTAGCTGGCATATTGCTTGAACAGAAGAAAAGGCTATATGTAATGGGACACATTTCGTAAGAAATCTCTCTCTCTCTCTCTATATATATATAGTATAGTATAGTATAGATATATACATATATGGACTGAAACGTCGATTTTCTGATAATAAATTATTAATTTGGAACACCCCTTGAGTTGAAAATTTCTACAAATCTCCTCACATGTATGTCTTAATTTCCAATATCTATGTATCTATATATATATATATTTATTTATTTATTTACATATAGGAGTGAGTGTTTTTCTTACAGTTTTGCCTGAGGTAGGACAGCGGGTGTGCCCCGTTGGTGACTCCTCTCTGCTTGTCTCTTGTCACTTCCATAAGGTCCATTGCTGTTTCTGCCCCAGGTTTCATCGGAGAGGACAGGCCCGGTTCAGCTGCTTTACTCTTGCGCGTCCGAAATACGGTTAACCCACTGATTCCCGGGAATGTTTCTTCAGCATCAATTCTACATTCCTGTGGCGATGCAAGGAGAGATCAAGCGTCTGTCAAGTAAGCAGTAATTTAACCCTTTCACTTAGGGCCCAGTGAATACGAGAAACGCCTTTCTATGCTGTAAGCCATAGACTTTCAGCACCCGTCCTGGTGTCTGCGGTGCGCGAATAAATACCGGCGCTTTTCCCTCGGCTCAGTCTCACTGCCTCATTCGCATTTATGTTTCGTGTAAAAGAAAGGTCAGCGGATTGCTGGCGCTGCTCCTCACAATCAAAGCATGAAGGGGGTTTCCGGGGCTCGCCGGTTACATCAATATTTTCAGCTTGTAGCAAGTAAGTCCCGGAAAATCCCTTCTGGCCTGCATCCCACGGACAGGAAGCTTAGCCGCAGCGTCGCTCCATGGTTACAGTGTATATCTATCTATCTATCTATCTATCTATCTATCTATCTATCTATCTATCTATCTATTTATCGATATACACACACACATGTGCGTGTTAAATTTTGATAAGCCGCAGCTTCGCTCCATGGTTACCATATTCTACCACATTCTGCACTACCATTTATTTTTATATATATAATATATATATTATAATATATATACAGCGACAGAAATTAAGTGACTGAAATGAATATAAAATAAAAAAATATTAGTGCTTTTTTCCCCTTCTGCAACAAAAAGGACATTTCAAAAGCCTACAGACTCACTTACATGCATAACACAAATACATTGACAGGCGAACAGTTTTGTTTTTTTAATATTTTCAATTTCGATTATGTTTAACCCTTTATGCCTTTTCAGTTGTACATTGATGATATTAATATACACGCTGACAGATTATACAGCTATTAACAGTGTGTGTAAACAGGCTCCAATGGATCATAGTACAGTACTTACAATACAATACAATAAATACAATGCGGACAAAGCATAAAACGTGGGTCTCGCGCAAACTTGGAAAGATGACCTAATTTCCATAGCAACAACTGGAATATGTGTGATAATTGAGCCCACATTTAAAATAATATACAAATATATATATACCCGATTCAATCTAATGAACACTTCAAACGCTTCATGTATGTATATATATATATATATGTATGTATATATATATATATAAATATATATGATATATATATACATATGGTAGTATATGTGTTATATGTGTATGTATATCACTGTCTTAGCTTTTTAAATACGGAAATTATACGGCTGAAATAGTTCGCCTTCATAAGTCACACAATTAAAAGGGCAATTAATGTACCCAGGAGCGTCTTTGGCTTTCCCTTACACACCGATATTGTATATATGTAATTTCGAATACATTATATAGTATATAAAAAATCGAACTATCACAGAAATTTTGTCTCGGTATTATGTGTTTCAAGTGTTGATTAGATTGAATTGGGTATAGATAAATATATATATATA
>VKOC01028441.1:0-15722 GCA_009364415.1 Spea multiplicata
TCAACTCAAGTCTGGCTATGACCTTATGGCCCTCCATTCACTAAACATCTGGTGCATGCTACAAGGAATATGCCTTAGAACCAACTATCAAATGATGTCCAGTCAACTGTAGATCAACTGTAGATAAACTGTACAGTCAACTGTAGATAAACACTAGATAAAGTACAATCAAAATAAACAAATATTTGCTCCATATAGAACCACCAATGAAAATAACATGTAACTTTTGTATAATTTTCTCCCTAAAATGAAAGCTGCATAAATTACAAGAAGGAAGAAGTTTTCTGCAGCAAAAGTTTTTTTTATCCCATTCTCCAAGTTGTTTTATTCCTGTAAAAATGTCCTTTCTGCGCTATTTTTGAAAGAGAATTCTGAAAATAACGCTTGTGCTCTGATTAGTCAGGTATGCTGCTGGCATAGTGCATGCGTCAGGTATACAGCATGCAGAGAGCTATGATGATAAATTGTTATGCGTGATAAAGTTCTGAAGATTAATATGCTTATTTAGTGTTTCTTGTCTGTTCTAGCAAAAATATCCCATTCATCAGAAATAATGCAATTGTGGTTTTCCTTAGATATCCTACTCTCATTAACAAGAAACACATTTTTGTTCCAGAAATATGAAATTTCACTTTGCCACAATAACAGTATTGGAACCATACTGCACCGTGTACAACTGTAGGAAGCTATGAGGCATCTATTGTAACAAACAATCTGGAACAATTGTTCTAATGTGTCTAGTGGTCCTTTATTGTAAGCTTTATTGCGTTGGCGGTGATGCCCTAGATCGGCAATGTCATATAGCTCTTTCTAATGCTTAGCCTGCATAACCTTAATAGTGTAAAGGGGCCGTTGGTGAAATACAAAATCTTCTGTGTAATGGGCTCATGGAGCAGTGGGACACTGGGGATCCTGATTGCCCAAGAGGGTTATTTGATTTGCGAAAGGTAGATGCATTGCTGCCAACACGCTTTATAATAAGAGCAAGGCAGCCATTATCATATCACTGAATTATTTTGTACAAAATATGCACCATTATGTGCTACCAGATGCTACCAGACACATCCATGTAGGGGCTGAAGCTTAATGCAGTTTTCAGGAAGGCAAGCATTTTGGGTCACTCGACAGAGTTGTTTTAGCCATATATCATTAATACACAGGATGGGGCTGGCTGTTGGGGACACCAACCTTACATTGTGCGCGTTTGCCATTTTATCCTCCTTAATGTCTTCTCTCACCTGGATGCATATGTTGTAAGAGCGTCGTGGCCCTTTTCTTTTTGTTTACAGTCCTGTCCTGGTAGTATGTTTAGGGCTCATTGACAGCTAAATTCAATGTAATTAATAAAAACATATAGTGCATCCCTTTATCCAATGAGCCGGATTTATATCCCAGCAGTAACTGTGAGTCACTGGGGAGTGTGACCGAGTGTGGTTTGGTTGGAAGTGGCGTAGACATGCTTCTATGCACATTCCTAGTCTACTTTGATTTTACGCCACTACCTCCTGAACCTCAATACTTTCTAATCTCACTAGAGCAGTTCCAATTCATATTCATTAATGTTGTAAATTGGAACTTTATTGTTAAATTTAAATCCCGCCACTCATTGTAATACAAAAAAACGTTATAATAATGCAATCTATAATGTTACATTCAAATCAAATTTCTATCTTTTCAGCATCAGGATTTATTGGTGAAGATCTTATATTAGTACCTACTTTCCAAGTTTATTTTTCCATGTAGGTTAAAAAAAGATTGTTATGATTTCATGTCATTTATCTATGTTTCATAGGACAGCAATGACGGCCAAATGTGTTCCTTTTCCCATTCATCACAACTCTGGATGTCTCCCAAGCGTTAGCAGAGAAAAAAAAGGCATCCTTTCAGGCACAAAATAAAGCTGGAAGTGATTAAACAGGATATGTCCAGCGCTGCTATTAAGTCAATATGGATATATTTCAAAAAATACAGTAGAACCTATTTAACCCTTTCATGACACACATGACTATCCATAAACAGGTGACATGATGCCCCTTAGGACATACTTGCCACTGCAAGAAAATCAGGTTGTCTCAACACAGCCTGGACTCTCTCCTGTCAGTAGAACCCAACATCAGTACACCACCATAATATGTGTAGCTCTTTTGAACATAAAAACTATGATATATGGGGTATTATTGTAATCAAGGGATGTTCCCAAACATAAATTGGGTCATCGTTCAGCAGTGACCATTTAAAGAAGCTACCGCTAACTATTTGGCTTATGACATATGGAGATTTGAAATTGTACCATTATATCAGTTACAAATTGTAATTGTGAACAGCAGGGACAGTGGGCTTGGAAATTGACCAACAAAACGGAGTTCATCGACAAGAAACCCTGGCATCTCGCATCACATAACAGATTGTCATCATCTGCCATGTACTACAGTATATCTCAGTTATGTTCTGTTATGTGTTTTAAACTTGAAATATATTCCCTAATCTTTTTCACCCCTTAAACATTTCATTATCTTCCATTGTTTACACAGTTACTTTGCCGTTTTTATTTTTTAACAGGAAACATGATTATATGCCCCCCACCACCACTGTATTAACAGTATCCAAAAGAAAAATAAACATCATATTTGTAGTGGAATAATTGCCACCAATGCCCCCTTTGGAAGAAAAAAAAACAAGTTAAAAAAAGTTTTTCCCTTTAAACTTTGCTTTTTAATAAATTCACAACAAATAAATATACTGTGGATTTACTGGGAGAAGATTACATCTTTCAGTTGGTTCCTGTAGAAAGGACTGGGCAGTTACACACATCATAACATATTATATAAATATGCTCAATAGATGTCCCACCTGTGTTTCTGTAGCCTCGATATTGTGAGAGACATTTCCATTTTGTACAGGTGCAACAGATTCTTTGGGTGCAGTCACTTCAACCTCAACGTTAGCACTATTTGGGAGATCAACCTTCTCTAAAATGAGAATAAAAAGGATGTAAATTCAAATATTGGCTACATTTCTACACATATATATATATATACTGTGGTTTTTTGCAAAAGACTCCAACGATACAATCTCTACACGGATAGCTTCATATTGATGGCCAAATATCTCTGCTGGGATGCTTGGCAAGAGACAGTAGGAGGGGCACCATAAGTGGACGTGGTTGCTTCAGAACCTTGCAAGGAGGCTTCATCACAGCTGCAATGGAAGTCTGAGCTGCAATAGCGCAGACTTTAATTGAGTTTGCCCGAAATCTCCATTGACTGCAAAAATGGGGCACTATCACAAAATCAGGACTGTTGGGAGGTATTTGTTAAATGGTAACGGCATCACAGGTATCAGGTCTGTTAAAAGAAATCTGACTTACCTACATAGCTGGCGGCACCATTTAGCCTTTCACTATCATCAACCTGGCATTTCTTTTTAGCCATTTTATGTAGGATAGATGCCTTCTCTCTGAACTTGCCTTAAAAATAAATTAATCCACAATGAACATAGTACATTTAGCATTGAATGCGCCTACATAATGTAAGTTAAATACCGGTGCTCTATGGCTGCATCTGCCCAAAAGTTTCATATTTCTACCAAAAGACCTGAAGGCTTAGCAATTTCATGCATGTAGCTTTGGTTGCAATTTCATCCTTTTGCTCCTTTAAACACATATAGTCATTTACAAAAGCCATGTCATTAATGTATATCCATGGTTAATCCGTCTAACTGCTTCCCGGATGAGAAGAAACTGAAAGGAACAAAATATAAACGTTCTGGATAATTATGAACCCATTTTCATTATAATTTAAAACAAGCCACAACAATTGATGAAATGAATGTGCAAAATGTCAGCAAAGGTAACAGGAAACACCTGCTAAAATGTATTACCTTATGCCATGATGACTAATGGTAAACTCTAGCTGAATCATATTATAAAAGTAATGTTATTTGGTGAAAGACCTTCTGATACATTAAAGTGATACATTCTGAGCTTCTTCTGTTTTCCATAATTTTCCAAGAATTTTTGCAGCAAAGCTTTACTCAAACTATTCAACCAATGATTTAAAGACAAATTACAATTCACTACTTAGTTCTTTCGTTAGGGGACATTGCTTTGTGCAGCGCTGCCGTTCGCTGGCTCTTTTTCACAAGTTCAGCTGGAGGCCATGCCCATGGAAAATGCAGATGAAGAAAGATGACAGAATAACAAGAAGAACATTCTACTGGATGAATGAGCAAATATTCCACACAAAAACAAAGTATTGGGTCGCGTGACCATTACACTAACAGGGATTTTTATGACATTAAATAGACGTTAATGTGTAGTGCCCCCCCCCGCCAATTATTTCCCGGTCCCAAGTTTATACATACCCTTCTGTACTCAAAATATACTGATTATTTATAATGATTGGCCTTTATAATTGTTACTTTGTAAATGTTATTTATCATAGATCTCAGGTGAAAAACCTGATGAATATTTGAAGAAGAAGAAGGCTTCTAATGAACTGGCCAAAGACAAATTCTTGACAAGGATGGCCATCATGGCTTTCCTTATATTTGCCCCTCTGCTGGGCAACCTTTTATTGCGCATTTCAAAATGGAAAATGTAAGTTTTTAAATCAATAATAAACCAAATTTTATCTTCTGGCTTAAGGAGGAGCATAAAGCTTTCATGTTATTTGGAAATTTCTGTAGACAAAACCGTACTTAAAAATACTTTATTTTTAGAAACCAGTGGCTGTCTTTTTTAATTTAAATATCCTATCTAATGATAAAATATGATAGAATAGTTTATAAAATAAGCAGTCAATGAGGAAGAAGAGTGGCACACGCAATAAAACGTTTTTGGTATAGGGGTGTACTAGGTCTCATAGCCTATAAAACAGATTAATTTCTGAATCATAGTCTTCAAACCTTTAGTCCCAAAATTGATTATATCCATTTTAATCTACATGTTCATTGTATTCCTAGCTCTATGAAATACCAGAGACCTGTTAAAGTAATGTACCAGACATGCTATCTCTAAGCCTCTATAAGACTATATGCAATGAATCATTTGCCTGCTCCCCATCATGCAACCGGATTGGAATGTATTTTGTATTAATTATGTTCACTACTTTTTAGGGATTCTATAAACAGGTTTTGATTGTCTCAAGAAAATATCTCTAATAATTAATTTTGTTTATTAGCCTATTTTTTGGTATTATTCTAAATATGTGTATACCTACCTTTATTACAGGTAATGGATAGAGGGGTGTTTTTCTGACTATTACAATAGTTTCTTAGTTTTTGTAAGAAGCGGAATGCAGTCATCGAATTAGATGAAGACAAGAAAAACAATAACAATTTTGACCAAATGTGGTCGTAAGGTTAAAGAAATTGCCATTTTTAAAGAAATATGATACATCTCTCAGTTTACATGCATTAAATGAAGGAAAGTCACCTTGCAGAAAGCAAAGAGGATGATGCTCATTGGTGCTATTCTTAATATGTAAACTATGAGGTAAAGGACTCAAATATGGCTTATAAGTGTGAAACTTAAAGTTTATTTCAGTAACTGTAAAACACATTCCACTGATTCAAGTTCTGGACACTGGGCACTTAAACAGAGAATGCTGTATAGTCAATGTACACAATGACTTATTTATTTAAATGCTTTTGGTCAGTTATGAATCAGTCTGATTTATTTGATGAGGTGTGGGAATGAGAATGAGCAGGGACCACCCATATGCCCCTATTGATCCATTTAGATGTATCAGTGTCTTTTCTCACAACCAAGCTAAGGATTCACATGGCCAGGTGAAATGGTACCTTTTGTTTTAGAAAATTAGCCCTACATTGAAAATCTTGATCCAAGGGGGAAAAAAGGCTGCTGAATTCTGCAGTTAAACACATACATCTTTTTACCACTTCACATTGTGCTAAATATGCAACAGAACACTCTAGGTTGATTATGACTAAGTTTGATTGCTTCTTCACAATGAAGATGGAGATGCAATCAAAGTGTTACTCAGACACAGTAATGACTTGCAATCAGGCTGAATAACTGCTGCTTTGATTCTGAACACAAGCCATTTTCAGCTGAATCCTATTTTTTACTTACAAAACCTTAAATAGCAAATAAATATTGTAATATTCGGTTGCCTCTTCTTGTACCAATATTCAATATTCAACAACTTTGTAGTACATACAGAAAACATACTACTTAATCTCTACTTTGGCTATTCAGAAATAAAAATCACTTTAAAAGGTAACTCAACACTGTATATACAAACCAATAACTAACTAATATATTGTATGAAATTTTCTTTCCATGTATAATCTATTCCAAATTAAGCAGACTAGCTTAATATAGCAGTCCACATCACTTCTTGAACATGTCCACATGAAATCCTTTACTTAAAACACGTTCCAAGGATAATCATTTTTTAACAGGTCAATGTCAATGGTGCCTTTTACACCAGGACCCTGGACCAACTGGTGCAGAGCCCCTCAGAACGGTGAGTCCTTGAAGGAATTCTCCATGTGCTCTGCCGTTAATCCTTCCATGACTAAGGAGGATACCATACACCAAACACATAAATGTAAAATATCTGTCATAGACATGTTCGGCCCATACAGTGTGCCCACGCATCAGCCTCAAACATAATTGTCCTTCGTCTTGTCTCACATTCAAGATAGCCCGATACCTATCCTATGCATGTACTAGTACTACAGTATGACATCTTGCTTTAACTTTTAAATTTTATTTATTAGATTAGATTCCTATTGCTTGTTCTTGCATCAAATCAGTGTAATACATTAAAATAACTGGTTTAACATTTTTACAAAATTACAATTTTATTTGTGGTAAAATTTTGCATTGCTTGTTAATGTTTCCCTCCTGGAGTTAATTTTCTTTTTCTCATTGTTTCTATGACTGTGACATGGATGTACAGTGGCGTAACTACAGTTTTCCTAGCGTTTGCAGCTGCGACGGGGCCCCTTATTCTAGGGAGTACGTTGTGACCTCCTGCTACCCCTTGTTCCTGTCTCCCCGTACCAGTTGAGTGAGAGTGAGTGTGTGTTAGTGAGTATGAGTAAGCGTTTTTAATTTGTGTGTGTGGCAGATCCCTACATGTTTTTATAGCGAGTTTGACTAAATTAAATATCTTCTCATAGTACTCACAGTACTGTTACGGTATTTTAAGTTCTACTTCCAAAATATGTATGGGTTTGAAAAGGTTGCACTCATTATTTGGATTTGTGTACAAGGAGTTCCATCACCTATTGGAAAGTATACTCTGCTTTTTGGAATTGTCCAATTTTATCTAAAATAATGCCCAAAAACTGCTTTTTTGCATTTGTTGCCAGTTAAACAAATCAGTATTTTTAATTTTATGCATTCACTTGCTATTTGCAGATATACACCCAGACCATTCAATATTTTGCAAATAAATAATAACAAAAAGTCAATGCATCTAGATCGAATGCAGGCTGACCTTTTTTTTTTATTTAAAGAAAATGTATAATTGTATGAATTTTTGCAATGCTTTATTAAGCCTTAGCAAAATAGCTCCCACTACAATCTTTTGTGAGCAACTACAAATTGAATTTAAATAGTTGATCGATTGCATCTTTTACAACAATTTTTTTTTTCAGTAAATCTAGATTTCCAAAACAATCAAGACTACAAAAATACACAAAAACAACAAAATGGAAATGTCTTGCAGGTGCACATCAATTTGAATCATGAAAGTGTGATTAATCCGATTAATCACAGCACATAAGTCAATTCAGATCATGGTATTCATGCCCTGAATAGAATCCAGATTCACCCAATTACACACACACGTTTCTGATATGAAATAGCAAGCTGCTTCCAAAATTCCACATGAAGCTGACATATGTTCCATGAAGCAAGCTCAATGTACACACTCCGTCCCTATGAACACGTATTTGAACGAGAAGAACAGGGTTGCAAGGTGAGAGGCAGCCAATCAGCAGCTTTTGGTGTATCATGCAGGAATGAAATATATCACAGTCAAATAGCAGAACAGAAAAACCCTAACATGAACAAACAATGTCAGCATGATGATTTCCAAAATTAAACTGCTTACCTTCTTCAGTCATAGTGTCATAATATTTTAGTTTTCCATATGTTCCAAGCTCTACAACGTTACAGCAAAAAACACAAGAGTAAGGAAAGCCAGTACAGGGAGCACAATTACACATTGTATGATTTCAGCCTTTCACAGTAATTAGTATAAAGCTATAACTGTGTTCCCTTCTGAGATCCGGGTTAGTGTGCTTAACATACAAGGTTAAATAACATACAAGGTTAAACACGATAAATCTATGTATTTTGTTACTAATACCGGGAATGTAGGATTCCCTGCACAATTAAAGGGGAACACCCACCAAAGTGTTTAGTATAAGTATTATATTATATGCACAAAGGAAAATTGTTTTCCATGGGACATTCTCTTTAACCTTTATATAAACGTTTCACTAAATTTCATGAATAGCAGGACAGGTCTAATGTCAGTCGTATTAGTCAGGAAACCAAACTAACATCATCACAATGGAATAATGTCTTGATACTCGTGACTCGACTCAACACTTACAATTCAAATCTCTTATTGCACTCAAAAAGTGTCAAGTTCAAGTATCCACTATTAGAAGAGTCAATTGGATTTGGTTGATTGGGAGCCTTTTATAACTTGACGTATAGAAGTTATCATCCTTTACATTGCAACCCAACACAAGGTGGGAATAAAGTTCACTTGAAACCGAGTCAAGTTGCAGTCGACGTCATTGAATTTCACAGCCAAATGAATTTTATTTCTACTTTACTGAATAGACCCCGCTGAGATGGTTTTATGGCGAGGTGATATTACTTTATTAACAGCATATTTTAAATAGTATCTCTGAGGCCATGGAAATAAATTGAATTTTCGTACTGATTCCTCCACATGAAGCACCTCTCACTAGAACTGTTTTTGCCCCCGATACAATTCTCTATGCCTACTGCAATCTCACGAGAATGAACCCTGCTGGAACCTATCCATGTTAATGGCACACTGATTTGTTAAACAGGTTAATCGTGGGAGTTGAAAGTGCTAATCCACTTGTAGTTGCACTAATATTAAATTAATTAGGGATCAAAATGTGCAAAACATTATAAAATACATAAAGATTTGGTAGTATACAAGGCCACTTCAGATCAAAACAACAGACCGATGTTTTACAATACATTCAGATCACATCTCAATTAATCTCACACGATTATTATGCATGGACAACCTGGAGCACATTTCAGGAGAAACTCCCCAGGTTTGCCCTTCGTAATGCGTCGGTTAAGTCAGTATAATGAAATGTGTCTGTACACACTGCGCGTGTACCTACACAATTATTACATTTAAAGTAGGAATCTTGCAACAGAAATGCCTTTTATTTATTTTTTGGGGTAGTGTTCACTTCTGATGGCACTTAAAGCCTTTTAACTTTCTGTTCTCCAGATTTGCAGGATTTCATATTGTGACTGGAAGCAGAGGTTCAACAGTCAATTAGTTATAAAACTTTTAACAACTGCTCCTATGGCTCATCGGGAGGAGAGAACACTCTCTAGTTTGTATAGTAATTTGTTGTTTTCTTAATTAACCCTTGTTGACACACTGAAGTTACATGTCTATACTAAGCAACCTACCATGTGTACCTAAGCACATTAATGATGCAGCAAAGGTGGGTAGACATATTTATAATCATCACCTGTGGAGCTCATCACATTATGTAAACATAAATTCTATATAAATGCAAATTATTCTGATTACATTTTTACAGATTATCCAATATGTGCTTCAGAAACGTGAAGTATTTTATCATTTTTCCCCATCCTTTAGACAAGCACTATAAACAATTACCAAACAATACATTTCTCAAGATAATGTGCTACATAGGTCTTTGCTTATGGTACTGATTAACAAAATCTTACAAATTTGTGTGACTCGACCACACAGAAGCAATGCATGCAAAGTTAAAACTCAATATGTAACATTCTATCTTGGAACAAATACCATGTAATTAATTTGTTACTTGACACATGAATTTTTTTTACTTATTACATTATTTTGCAGTTTAGTTCACCAAAATGTAAACCGAATTGCACCCTAACATGAAGTGATCTTTGAGGTCCTGAATCAACAGGAGCAACATGTCAAACACATGTGGTTTATGGTGTTTGGTTGTCCCTTTAAGCTAAGATACATAAAGATTAGATATTAACTATAGAGGTGGGACTCCTATATTCTATACTTTCCATATTTCCAATTATCTGTTTTAATCACTTGTATCAAGACCTAATCAAGAGCTGGGTCACTTTGCTTTGTAAGAGGTATTTAGAAATCAAATAGCTCTCAGTGATCTTAAGGGTATGCACCTAAAAATAATAATTTACCCTTTCATTTCTGCATTTAATGAATGCAATTATAATTTCAAAGTGGAAAACATTTTTTTGCATGTGCAGCGTGGAGCTTAAGGTTAGTGGCAGCTGGGTGCAGTATTTCATAACCTATACAATATAACACACAAACTCACACTCACTCATTCTAACATACTTACACATACACATCCTCTCCTCCCTTCTCCCAGGCACCATGAAGCAAAGGCTTACCCCTCATCCCTTCTGTGATCTCGGTGGGCGCCTGGACGGCACCAGCCTTAGCGCACCCTTGTCCTTGTGGCATTTGATGTTTTCAAAATGTACCCTATATCTTTGATTTTCTGGTAAGGTCACCGAAAACATTTAGATATACAATATATTTCTGAATCTTGTATTTTCATGAACTAGATATGTATATATTTAACAAAAGTAAGGTGAAAACAAGTTGAGAAGTATAGATAAACTTCCACTCCTCAGTTGTAAAAAAAAATTGGCATTTTATTACAAGCTTTTGTCCTTCAACGATGAAAAAATAATTATTACAATTATTATAATTATATTAAAATAATAATGCAAAATAATTAGGTGAACTAACTGATATTTATTTTACATTCACAGTTTCTGTGTCGATCTTACAATATTAAAGGCACCTTTTTGTGGAACCAACCATAGGTTTTGTATGATCTTTATTCAGTCATTACACATCAACTTATAATAATATAAAACTTACCCATGTTAAGTAAATTAAAATGTTTAAGTTACATAGTGCTTATATCTGATAGGTGTTCCGATGACTCTGGTGTAGGAGGGTCCCATCTGCAGTTTCATCCACACTAGGAGTAACCATTCTTCTTGTGTGTTGGGCTTGGTTCTCCTGCTTTTGTAGTAAGTACAGGCATCCATCTGGAAATGCCACACCTATATCTCCACTTAGTAAACAATTACTTTGTGTCATATTTGGCCAGCTACACCCTCTACTACATTATAACACATCAGCTTTTGTGATGTTGGAAGAATTGTCCTCGGTCATCTGGATATAAGTCTCTGGCCTGGGCTACTGTCAGTACCTTCTGTTCTCCAGTCCAATATAGCTTTTCAGTGGTCTTTCTCAACTCTTATGCGTTCTTTATCAACCTTTTTGCAATTTTCACTGCATCTTCAGCTTTACCATTGGCCTGACTATGAAAACTATGCACTCCCAAACTGCGGCCTATTATTTGTTATTACCAACTCTGGGGTTTCATGGCAGCATTCTATAAAGGCTGTTTTGGTAGTATCTGCCACCTTCTCAACTACCCAAAAGTTAAAAGTAGTAGTTGGTGAAACCTAGATAGTCCTTGCCTGGTAACAAGATCCATGTCAATCTGCTCCATAGCAGAACTGGAATTTTAGGTGTCATGAAAGGTTCTTTTACATGGTCACATAGGTATTCATTACAAGTGCCACAAGCATGGCATCTTTAATCTCTACATTCATTTGTGGCCAGAATACCGCATATCTGGTCTGTCAAATTCAAGTTACTGTTGGTAGGTGATTTGCATAAATTCCTTTTATCTCTGAGTGCAGAACGTTTGGGATTGTACAAAATTCCATTCTGAAGGATTATTTCCCCTCTTTAGGGGCAATATCTTCTAATGATGATGGGAGTGTCCTCCTTCTGAACTGACCATCCCACAAGAACCATTGTTTTTATACTTGAAGTGCTTCATGGTCTTGGGAATGCCTTTGCATTTGTGCACGTTAGATATGCTGCATAGTTTACATTTCTTGAAAGTCTCTGCTGATTGGCATCTAAATATCTGGTAGTTTGGTATGTCTGATTTGATTTCAAGGTGAGGAAGACAAGAACTTTACAATATACATACCTGGAAACTTCTGGGATCCAGTGCTGCCGGAGAGTTCCCATGTATATCTTTCTGATCTTTTTCTTGTATGTTCGCTTAAGATCATATTTATGCAGCCTCAGCATCATGATGTGCTCCCAAATTCTGACACAATGTTTGTCAGACCAGCCATAGGTTTTCAATGAACTACTCAGTCATTACACATTAATATCAACATGCTGCAATAGCCAAACTGCTTAGGTGGCAGTAGGATCTTGTAACAGTATATATTTGAGTGTGTTATAGTTAATAACCATAACATTAAATACATCCTCGGTCACTAAGCACTAAGCATACCTGCTATGTGTCCCAGTTAAGGAGCACAAATACTATTTGGGAGCCAAATTCTTGTATTTCTCTTTACTCCCCTATGTCCCCCTTTTCTAGAATCTAATAATACTTTAATACTTAGAAAATATGTTGTGTAAGCAACTTCTTTTAAATGCATTATTCAGTTACCCAGGTTCCTATCGATATGTTACGATGGCGCATAAAAATCATGGTAAGAGCCTGGAATTCTCCACAAGATCAGCCCCAAACCAATTTAAACCCTGTCACAGCTCCAGTCAACCAATAATTTCCTTACTACCATTTGTGCAACATTCAGCTTACCCAAGAAGCCATTCACATTCCATGTAAATGTATTTTCTATCCATAATGTTTGCTTTAATATGAAGATAAAAATCAAGGAAATATACAATTTTGTATTTATGATATAAGCAGAAGGCTGAATTTGCATTCTATAGTAACAGTCGAGCAAAGGAGTCATAAAGAAATAAATATTACAGCCAGCAGTTTGCGAAGTGTGTCACAAGGAATTCCTGCTTTGCGACATATGTCATCTAATATGCAGCATTATTCATGTTTGATGCAGTTAAAGCATTTCTTAACTATTTTTTTGAAATACCACTAAATTCCAAAAATCGCTTCCTAAAGATATATTTTTACAAACTAGATGTGTGGAAAAACAAGTATTTTAAAGAACCAAAGTGTACAATCGAAAAACTAAAATAGCAAAAGTATTTTAAAATGAGTTACCACCCAAATATCCCTATATCATGATCACTAGTGGTTAAACTTATAGAATAAAACCAGAATAGTTACAAAAACTTTTTCCTCCCATGATGTCCTTATTCTAGAAGCTCAATATGATTGCTTGGTATAAGTGTCTCAGAGTGTTCTAACCCATAAATGACACCATGGGCAGGTCTATTCATTAAATTTGTAAGTCGCCAAAAAGTAAGATTTTTCAGTAGCAAACTTGCATGCTGGACAAAAGTGCAACTCACAAATTTACTAAAAAGTTGCAGAGGCACTTGCGCAAAACAAATAAAACATATATATTTGCATGCAGGTGTTGCGAGCATATGCCCGTGTATGAGGGGTTAAAAAAGCAGACCAAATCCACAAACTCAACTTTGCTAAGCCAATGGAGAATAAAATATATGTTTCCAACAGTGGAGATTACCATGATCCCTTACAGCCAACGGCCATTTTGGAATCAAGTGCATGTCAAGATTGATTCCTTTTTTTATTTTTATGGCAAGTTTGGTTTCTTCATCTGTTTCATTTGTTTGTTTTTAAAAAAACTCATACTGATACAAAGACCCTGATTATGATACAAAACTTTGGAAAAAAAGAAAAGAACTGAATATAACGACTATTGAGAAAAAAAATCGTTTTAGCCACTCACTCATATGCATATCTGGGATATGCAAACCTCTCCTGGTTTGACCCAGAGATCTCCGTTTGAAGCACCTATTCTTCGGGTCAACACCCGAATCCTCCACATTGCGGGAGCAGGGCCTTCACACGCCCCGTTCCCTGCCCATTTCCCCTTTAAATGGGAGTGTTTCCCGTGATGTCAGCAGGAACACCCACTGTTATCAGCGAAAATGCCCACTGATGTCAGCGGGAACGCCCACTGACATCAGTGAGCAGTCCTCGCCGGGTCCAGCTAGGAAAGGCCGGAGGGTAGCCGGAGCTCAGAAGTTCCCAGGTATGCTCATATGCGTTTTACACTTTGCCACTTACACTATTCACTCATACTGTATGTACACTTACACTCTGCCACTCATACACACATTTATGTAAGTGAAGAATATGCAGGAGTTGAGGTATTAAAGGACACATAGGGCTTTCAATAATCAATCTACTATGCAGCCATGGATCTGAGGTCTGAATAAAAGAAAACCTTCAATATAAGACAAGGTAATTTTATTTCTTTTTACTTACAGGTGGCCCCCTTTGGGTGCAAACCTTATGTCTTCCAAAGGGTTTTTTGATAGACCCCATACCACACTTCCAGGGGCACTTATAGATAGAGGTTTATAGAGAGGAAGAGTATAGGGGGAGGGAAGGCGCATGGAATTTATTTTTAACAAGAGACTGGATATAGAGAGAAATATATACCCAGGTTCTTTAATTACTCCCCTTTCAGGGAGCAAGAGTAGGAAAGCAATTGTCAGCACCCTTGGTTAATCAGGAGGTTCCTGGGGACTCTGTTCTTTATTCTCTTTTTTTTTACTTATTCACCTTGTGCTCATATCCTTTCACCTGTAACCTGCACACAGGCTCTCAAATGCCCTTGAAGCAGCTGGCAGATTAGTGAATCTGTGAGTTGTTTTGCAAGTTTTACCATATAAGGGCATGCAATAGGGGTCATGTCTGAACAGTCGAGTTCTCCATTATCTTGTCTGAATACTCTACTTTTTAGTGAATAGAGTTAAATGTATATAAACAGCAGAACGCAATGTTTCTAAAAGCCACATGAAAAGTCTCGCTAAATTCTAATTCCTATCCATTACGGTTAACTACACACTAACGGTTAAACAAACATATCCTTTAGCCACAAAAAAGATATATGTATATGTATATGTATATATATATTATAATATATATATATATATAAGCCATAACATAATGACAACCTACCTAATATTGTGTAGTTCCCCCGTTTTGCCGCCAAAACAGCCCTGACCCGTCGAGGAATGGACTCCACTAGGCCTCTGAAGGTGTGCTGTGGTATCTGGCACCAAGACATTAGCAGCAGATCCTTTATGTCTCATAAGTTGAGAGGCTGGGCCTCCATGGATCGGACTTGTTTGTCCATCACATCCCAAAGATGCTCGATTCGAGATCTGGGGAATTTGGAGGCCAAGGGTTCCCAGAAGAGCATTACCCAAAGCATCACACTGCCTCCACCGGCTTGCTTTCTTCCCATAGTGCATCCTGGTGCCATTTGTTCTTCAGCGACACACACGCACCTGGCCATCCAGGTGTTGTACAAGAAAACGTGATTCATCAGACCAGGCCATCTCTTTCTATTGCTCCGTGCCCTATGTAAGCACTTTCGGTAGTGGACAGGGCTCAGTAGGGCATCAATGAGCCTTGGCCTCCCATGACTATGTCTCTGGTTCACCTTTTTT
>VKOC01028442.1:0-35858 GCA_009364415.1 Spea multiplicata
GCTGCGAGGACAAACTGTTCGCTTTGTTGTTCACGAAGCTTCCGTAAGGACGCCCAGGAGTCCGCTGGAAATGAGATCTCCAACAATCACGTCTTCATAACAGAAACGTGCAAAAAGATTTATGAAAATCTGCCCAAAACTGCACCCCGAGGCGAAGCGATTCTGAATCCGTCTTCAACGCCAATTTCAGATCTGATTTACAGGCTGGAGGCCGAGGAATAAAGCGGCAGAGATCTGAGGCTGCAACAATTAGGAATCCAGATATTTGGGGTTGATTGCACTTTATAAAGCTGCAGAACATCCACTAATGTATAAGTAATGTTCTCTAATGCACATATATGCCAGTCTAGAAACATAGAATTTGCCGGCAGATCGGCCCCCATCTAGTCTGCCCGTTTCTCCTGCTGTAAAGACTCAAACCTTGATCAGTCCTTGGTCTTGTCTTAGATTCAGGAGCCGTATGTCTATCCGGCTCTACCACCCTCTACCACTTCTGCTGGGAGACTGTTCCACTTATCTACCACTAAAGTCAGACTTCCTTACATTACTAGCCTCTGATTCTCTAGTTATAGAACATGACCTCTGGACAAAGAGACAATGATGAGACTTGAAGTCTGATAAACTGGTTATTTTTCTATACGCCGGCTTGTACCTACCACCTTACATGTACACTACAGTGGCAGACATCTTCCTGTACACAGGATCTACATGATTATTCCTTCCCATTGGGTTATCTATCTCTGTTATGAAGAAGTTAAAGAGATGTCGCTGGTTAGGAAGGAGTTAAAGAGATTGTCTCTGGGCATGAAGGAGTTAAAAAGATGTCTGGTTAAGAAGGAGCTTAAGACAGGTATCTGGTTATGAAGGAGTTAGGGAGATGTATCAGGTCATAAAGGAGTTAAAGAGATGTCTCTGGTTAAGAAGGAGTTAAAGAGATGTATCCGGTCATAAAGGAGTTAAAGAGATGTCTCTGGTTAAGAAGGAGTTTTTAAGAGATTATTGGCTAGGAATGGAGTTAAAGAGATGTCTCTGTTATAAGGAGTTAAAAGAGATTCTCTGGTTATGAAGGAGTTAAAGGATGTCTCTGGTTAAGACAGCACTTAAAGAGATGTAGTTCTTTATATTAGTTTACTTTATTATGTTTTTCCTCTCTCCCCCCCCCCCGCAGTACCAGTTTAGCAATTCAGCTATGCCTAATTTTAATTAACCGTCATCCGTATGTATGTATGTTAATATCTTTTACTTGCAAATTTTACCATTGAGATATAAGAATGGAAGATTTTGTTTTGTTACATGTTTGTATGGTTAATTTTTAATACGTAATAAAACTTTAAAAAAAAAAAAAAAAAAAGAGATGTCTTTGGCTAGGAAGGAGTTAAAGAGATGTCTCTGGTCATGAATGAGTTAAAGAGACGTCTCTGGTTAAGAAGGAGTTAAAGAGATGTCTCTGGTTAAGAAGGAGTTAAAGAGATGTCTCTGGTTATGAAGGAGTTAAAGAGATGTCTCTGGTCATGAAGGAGTTAAAGAGATGTCTCTGGTTAAACATCCTTAAAAAAAAATGACCTTGACTAAAATGGAAGTTTGTGTTATTGGGACTGCGACAGTGAGCGTCGCCATGGCAACCCATTGAGTAGTCACCCGTGGCCGCTGGCGATGCGGGAACGGCCGTCTCTCTCTCCTCTCTATTCTCCGGTGCTGGGAGACCGGTCGGGGGGCTCTGCCGGTCTCGCGGCGTCTGACATTCACACGAAAAATGGCCAGGTTCATAAAATCGCCCAAAGTTTTCAATATAATACCGAAGCCACGAAGGGTCCCGGGGGGCCACCTACGCATTCTGCCCGGGGTTACCTGTCCTGTCTCAGACAGATGCCCCAAACATGGCTGAGGAGTGAAAAGCTACTGGGGCAGGCAAGTCCCCGGATCCCGAAGGTCTTACTTCTGCAGGCGGTAAAAAGCTCAAAGATCCCCTCGGCGCATGATTTCTAGGGGCATTTAATTCTTAAAGACAGGAGGGGGGGTTTACCCACCCAGACTTTAGGAGCCGATATTCCGGTGATCCCGAAGAAACTTCTTATAGTTGTTGACCAATTTAGTTATTGAATTTGGACTTCAAAACCCTTTCCAAAAAATGTGGCTACCTATACGAGGAACGTACCCCCGGGTTGACTAACCCTGACCAGGTTGGACTTCTCCTGGGTCGTGAGGCACGGGACAGCACAGCACGGGTTCTTAACCTTATCCATTTTATAAAGAAGTCCAGAACGAGTGTCTTCTTCTGTCCACCAACCCGGAAAAGACCTTTCCTCCTAGGGGCGACTGTTTTGGCTTTGGTCCATGCAGGTGTTGGTGGACGGGGGCTCTGAACCATTGGCCAGAATCAGAGTGAGTGGATCTCCTCTGTGTGATGTCTCAATTCCCTTTCATTCCCTCCTCAGCATTTTGGGAATACGGCTCATCGACCAACTCGAAAAAAGTTACCATAACTCTGACCTCCTTCGCTGGCTTCCCGTTGAAACCCCGCTGTGTTCTATTCATGGCGGAACATTCTGTAGGTACCGGAACAGAGAATTTGGGAAGCCCTCTTTTGGCCAAAAGCTTTTCCAGAGCATATTGTATATATATACATTGGGAAGCTGTTCCACTTATCCACTACCCTCTAAGTAAATTTATCACATTTAGAAGTTGGTTGTCTCACATTAATTCACTAGGCCCGGAACGCAGACATTTTCCTGCAGAATTAATTGACCGTGCATTGTGGTTCATGATTTCGAGTTTGCGGCTCAGCTAAAGGTTGGATGGGAGTGCGCCAGCGGGCCCCTCGGCGAATAAAAACAACATGAATTCGAATCGTACCCAGGAGAGAAGCTGCGGGGATTATATATATATATATACCGTATACCTATATATATATATAACTCAGGACAAGATGAAAATTGTTTAAAGAAAGAGAAATAATTGAAACAAGAAATCCTTATAATCCTAAATCCCTGCTAGGACGAGGCGAGGGAATGAAGAATAACCTGGAGGAAAGCATGCAAAGGGCAGATTGTCTCCTTGAAGCCTGGAAGAAATCTACAGCTGGGGGCATTAAAGGTCCTAATAATCCCGGGGAGATCCCGGTTACGGGCCGAGGGACAACGATGGCCAAACTAAAGCCATGGAAATATAATAAACACAAAAAAAACTTTCGGGGGGGGGGATTTTAGGGTTTCTTTATGGGTGTGTTGGCTTGTGAGAAATTCAAAAGAGCAGAACTACTAAAGCTTTTTTAATTGCCCCCCTGAGTGCAAATCAAGCTGTGGTTGGTGAAACGTAAAAGATGTGGGCTTTAAAGGGTGGGGGTCACGGAAACAAGCCACTGGCTCCTCCCAGTCAGTGCCCAGGGGCCCCGCATTCTAATGAGACTCACCACGGGGCTCCTAGAACAGCAGCGCATCTGTAGGCAGGGGGCGAGCGGTGAGACCTCCTCAGGGCCGCGCAGAGCCAATTGCCATATTGTCACCGGCCCAACATTCGGGAGCGCGAGGTCCGTCACTCCACCCCGGCTTCCGCGCTCCCTAATCACCATGCGCCGGGATATGACGTCGTAGCCCGGCGCTCTGCACCAATTGCCGGCGCACAGTGATTACAGAGCACCAAAGCTGAAGTCTGGAGAGGCGGAGCGCGCGCTGCCATGACAGGACGGAAGACGAAGGGGGGAATAAAGGTAGGAGATGGGCCCTGTATGTTTGTGTGTAAGGGCAGTGTATGTATATATGTGTATGTAACACACCCAGACACACACCCAGACACACACACCCCATCTAACACACCCAGACACACACACCATCTAACATACACAGACACACACCCCATCTAACTACACCTAGACACCACACACCATCTAACACCCCAGACACACAACACATCTAACATATCACCGACACTACACCCATCTACAACTAGACAACACACATCCTTACACACCCAGACACACACCCATCATTAACACCCACGACACACACACCATCTAACATACACAGACACACACCCATCTAACACACCTAGACAACACAACACACCATCTAACACCCCAGACACACACACCATCTTAACATATGCACAACGACACACCCATCTACACACTAGACACACATACAATCTTACACACCCAGACACACACCCAGACACACACACCCCATCTAACACACCTAGACACACACACCATCTTACACCCAGACAACACACCATCTAACATACCCAGACACACACCCATCTAACACACCAGACACACACCTCTACACACCAGAACCACACCCCATCTAACACACCCAGA
Organism: Spea multiplicata; assembly: GCA_009364415.1. Taxonomy (NCBI): domain Eukaryota; kingdom Metazoa; phylum Chordata; class Amphibia; order Anura; family Pelobatidae; genus Spea; species Spea multiplicata. Next base: position 4,316 of record VKOC01028442.1, read on the forward strand.
CACACACCATCTAACACACCTAACACAAGTGCGACACGTAACACATCTTAACACACCCCAGACACACACACATCTTAGCACACCCAGACCATGTACACACCCATCTAACACACCCAACAACACCCCATCTACAACACCCAGACACACACACCCATCTAAACACACCAGACACACCACCCCATTAACACACCCAGACACACACCCAATCTTACACACCCAACACATAGTATCTGACACCCATCTAGCACACCCAGAAACACAGACCAATCTTACACACCCAGACACACACCCCATCTAAACACCCAGACACACACCGCATCTAACACCCCGACACACACCCCTTAAACACCCCCCAGACAACACCCTATACCCATCTAAAACACACTAGACACAACACCCCATCTTACAACACCAGACACCACCCAATCTAACACACCTAGACCACACACGCCCATCTAACACACACACCCCATCTTTTACAACCTAGAACACACCACACACATGCTACAACCCCGGACACACACCCATCTTCACATGTAACCCAGACACACACCCATCTTACACACCAGACACACACCTCTAACAACCGACCAGTATCACCATCTAAAACAACCTAGACCAACCCATCTAACACACCAGACACACACCCATCAACACAACACCCAACAGCACACACCCCATCTAACACATACCCCCCTCTTACAACACCCAGACAACAACCCCTATCTAAAACACCATGACACCAAGCCCTCTACACATCACCTCATCTAAACAACCCAGACAACACACCCCATCTAACACACCCAACACACACCCAATCTTACACACCCAGCACACACCGCCATTCTAAACACACCGGACACACACCCCATCTAACACCTCCCGACATCACACCCATCTAAACACACCCAGACACACCCACCCCATCTTTCACACCTAGACATACACACCCATCTACACACCAGACACACACACCATCTAAGCACACGCCAGACACCACACCATCGTTTACACACACAGACACACACCCCATCTAAACATACCACAGACACACACCCCATCTTACGACACCCAGACACGACCCCCATTACACCCAGACAACCACCACTTCCCTCTTACACACCTAGACACACACCCATCTTAATCACACCCAGGCCACACCCCATCTTAACACACGCTAGACACACAACCATCTAACTCACCCACAGCACAGCACCATCTAACACTCACACCCAGAACACATCACCCCAGTCTGCAACCACATACACACCTCATTTAACACACCCAGTACACTCACACCCATTTACACAGCATTCCTCAGACCACACACCCATCTATGACACACACCCAGAACACACCCATCAACACACAACCCCAGACACGAAGTGATTAGATGACTGTTACCTGCCATCTAACACACACAGTTGAGTGTCCCCATGCCTTCAGCACCCAGACACACTACCCTTCTAAGACACCAGACGGACGACAGCGCCCTTTACACAGCACAGCTGTGCCATCTGATTAGACACACACACACACCATCTAACAACAAACAATTGCACCAAGCAATAGAAATATGTACAAATTCAAACACACAAGTCTTGAGAGTCGCAGGCATATCAGGGAGCTTCCCAGACCCGGCTCCTCAGAGCTCTCCTTCTGGCGGAGCGACTTCATGTAAGGGCAGGGGTAACCCCAGACTTTGCTTAGTGAGAGAGCGGAGCGTGGGATAGCGGGCAGGGACCCCCCCCCAAGGGATCCCAGGTATGCCGGCAGGTTTCATACAAACCCTACTGGGGTCTCTGAACGCCCCCACCACCGATCGTTCACCTAAAGATGACAGATCGTATACAAACTGTACGTATCTGGAGATTATATAGGAATATAACCAACATTCCCTGACTTAAACCCCTAGTATGGCTTCTGTTTGCCTTCTTATCTCACAGAATTCCACCACGTTGCAAGATCGTAAAGGAGAAAAAGACCTTAAAGACTCAGCGAGGTTTAAGGAGATAAAAACCATCCTGATCTGCGTAGGGAGATCTCACTCCGATCCCCCGGGGTATAACGACAGTGTGAGGAAGACGCGAAACTCGTGCTTTCCCAGGGAATGTTTTATTTTCGGTTACAGTCATGAAACGTAATAACGGGGCGCTGGTAGGCGAAAGTACTTTGTTGCCATATAAACAGAGAACAAGCAGTGCTGACTTTATGTTTTAAACTATTTGAAACTATTCCCCAAAGCACGCTTGCTCACAGAACATTGTACCGCATTACACCAGCACACTAAGGGTTATGCTATATGATAAAGCCCAGCCAACAATGATTAGAGGAGCTTGGACATTGGCCCTTAAGGGGTTAAAGGGGCACTCGAACCGTTAATGTACACGAACCGTAACATATATATGATAGGTGGGGTTCGCGCGTGGGGAAAGAATCTTCAGAACAAGGAGGAGCGGCGGCAGCTGCAAGGCTGCAGCTTCAGCCCCAGGTAAGTAATTCATTTAAGAAGAGGGTTAGAGTGTTTGGTAGCGAGAGTGCGGCAGTTGTGGCCCAATTTGAGGTTTGTCTGGGTGTGGAAGTCACCCCCTCTACAACAACCTATAGAAAGGGAAAGAAACTGGGTCAGAGAAGTTATTATATTTGGCATAGTGGCAAGTTTTTTTTTTGTTTAAAGTGTTTTATTTTCATTTTAACAAAATATAACAGATGCCATAGTTAGCGTGACACAGCACAGCAGTCCATAAGACAGAGTCCGAAACACAATGCACAAGCGAGTGTGGTACAGCAATAAGAGTATAACGACAATCACCAATCATCATGTCATAACTCAGAAGAACCAAGTGCACGCACTAACATAGAATATGGCACGCCAGCATGAATTTGGCAAACAACGCAGAAAAGGGTAGAAAGGAAAGGAAACGGGGACAAAGGAAAGAAAAAAGGAAGGACAAGAAGGAAGAGAAGTCGAAAAAGAAGAGAGACACCCCCACGGTTCAGAGATGGAGAAGCGGATGAACTGGTCTGGGCCCCCCGAATGCAGAGAGCCACGGATCCCATATAGCCTCGAACGTTGACATGCTATCTTGGAGTTTGGCCGTGATCTTCTCCATAGTAATGATATGCCATATGTTGGCCTGGATTTCACCGTGAGTCGGTGGAGCCCCTTTCCACCTCCGAGCAATAGCCTGTTTGACAGCCGCGCAGATCCGGCGCTTAAGTTGCTTATTAGGAAGCGACAAAGTGGGGTCCGGGACCTCCATCATAAGGAGGGCAGATTCCGGAGACAGGCGGACAGCAGTATTCAATGCTTTCGATAACTTGGCGGAGAAAGAGGACCACAGAGGTTGAACCAGACCACACTCCCACCACGCGTGAAGGTAGGTGCCCTTCTCTCCACACCCTCGGAAACAGCAATCACTGGAGCCACTGACCATATGTGACAGTTGCACGGGCGAAGTATACCATCGAGCGACCACTTTGTAAGCTCTCTCTTTTATCAAAGTGTTAATTGTGGTCTTATGTAGAGTCGCCGATAGTGGCAAGTTGTAAGCCGAAAGTGCAGATAATGTGTAAAGAATCTCCCTGCCGGCCCATGTTCCCCTACTGCCTGCAGAAGTTGGACAGCTACCTGTGACAGTGGGGCAATGAATGAAAACCAGGACAGTTGGGAGGTATGCAGTTGGGAGGGTGCTAAACTACTGTTGATCACATATGTATTATTTTATCACTGAGCGGACAAATGGTTTGTTAACATAGAACTGTCTCACTTTGAGAATTCATTTATTTGCGCCCAGAATCTCACTTTTAATAATCTGTGGTTTGTGAAAAGCCTATCATCAGTTTAAAAGATTTGGCATTTAAAAGGTCAATTTATATATATAACAGGGGTATTTAAAAGGGGTTATCTGCAGGTCCCTATAATATAATGAGCCAATGGCTCCCCCCAGTGGTAACCAGCGATATAACAAGCATAAAACACCCGCACTATCAGACACAGGAAAGACAATAGCCCCCTTTTACTAGCTCTGGGGCTCTCTCCCTATACAGGGGGCACATCAGGCATCTACCCCATACCTACCCTTAATATACCCCAGGGGTGGGCTGACGCCATTCAAGGTAACAAGTGATTCCACTGAAGAAAGACGTTAGCGGGCACAGACTGGCAAACTCCCCCCGGCAGGCAGATTGGGCCGGATTCACATCAGGATGGCAACCTAGGGCTCTGTCTGTAGACCACTGGCATCTTTTTTTTCTAATAGATTGTAAGCTCCCAAGCCCAGGGTCCCCTTCGCCATCTATACCGGTTATGTGTTAATCTTATTGTAAAGTTTGTTCACTTTAACTGCCCCTCTGTTGTGACAACGCTACGGAATATAATATAATGTAATAACATTTCTTCAACCCAGCTACAGACTTCAGAGCAAGTGACACCCGCCTGCCTCGCCATCAGCTTTTGGTGACCTGCTTACTCCTACTATTGAATAGAATAGTAGTCTGAGTGTCACTGCTTCCTCTTGTACAGCGCTGCGGAGTATGATGGCGCTATGTAAATCAATACTAACCATAAGCCGCGTGCTGACATTGCCTCTGGGCTCTCATTGACTTGGTTATCGCAGTCATGGCTAATGATCTGTCTGGATGTCCTTCTCTGGGCCGCGGATAGATGCGATCGCTGCGGGGGCAGATCCGCTGAATGTAGATACACTGCCTGCGGAATTATCCCACCGACAGGCGGATCGTCCCCGCTGATAACACAAGAAACAACAAAAATAAAACACATCCTCCCCTGTGTCCCTCTTTCCTCCCCTGATGCCCCTCTTTCCTCCCCTGATGCCCCTCTTTTCTAGGAGGTCAGAATGTTTGCTGGGTATGAGGGGATCGCAGGGTTCTGCAGCCCCTAAAACCCCCAATAATGTGTATAGAAACAGCAGGAAAGGGTTAATAAATGAAACGTTAAATGCAGTCACACTATTCTTCTAAATGCCCCACTCAGTTACACAAAATATCCAGCACTGGGGCAGAAAATCCACATTAGGGATTAGCCTGCTGGCGACTGAAATGTGAGATGTATGATATTATTATATATTATATACCGGTATATGATATTATATATTATATATATTGTTATTATTAAATTTATATATCGCTATATGATTTATATTTATATTATGTTATATATTATTTATTATATACCGGTATATGTATATTAATATATGATATATATTTATATATTATTATATCGCTATATGATATTATATATTATATATATGTTATATATTATATTATAATATACCGCTATATGATATTATATTGTTATATATTATATTATTATATATATTATTATTATATATATATATATGTTATATGATATAATAGGTTATTCTTAACTACAAACTATTTGACCCCAACTCCTTGCTCTCTCCGCAAAACGGGGACAGCAAGATACTAGGACTGTTTCTGGACAGGTGGCAGGTATAGTATGAGGTGTCATACCCCAGCATGGTCCGGAGGGGAGTGGAGGGGCAATGCGGTCGGGTCACTGGAGGTTGCTGGGCTATGACATCATGTCGTGGCGCTCTGTACATGGAGGCCGTCTCATTGGTTGCCCGTTATGAGTGTAAACGCCCCGTATACTGCAGGGCAGCGCTTTATCTGGGCTGGTCAGCAATATGTAAAGATTATACGCGTCCCGGAAAGCATGGCCGCCGTGGTCACCGTCAGAAAATCCGCTCCGTATCATAAAGGAATCGTGTAACGGCCCCCATAATCTGATGATTGTACAGCCCAGACCTACATGGCAAGGGTGGGATGGCCTGGGGGCAGCAGGGCAATGAGAGGGTGATAGAGTGAGTGTGTGTGAGGGTGTAGAGTGAGTGTGTGGGGGTGTTAGAGTGAGTGTATGTGGGGTGCTGGAGTGAGGGGTGTTGGAGTGAGGGTGTTAGAGTGAGTGTGTGGGGGTGTTAGAATGAGTGTGTGAGGGTGTTAGAGTGAGTGTGTGGGGAGTGGCAGAGTGAGTGTGCGGGAGTGGCAGAGTGAGTTTGTGGGGGGTGCTAGAGTGAGTTTGTGGGGAATGTTGGAGTGAGTGTGGGGTGTTAGTGAGTGTGTGTGGGGTGTTAGAGTGAGTTTGTGGGGGATGTTGGAGTGAGTGTGTGGGCGGTGTTAGAGTGAGTGTGGGGGGTGTTAGGGTGAGTGTGTTGGGGCCTAAGGGGTGATAGAGTGAGGGTGTGGGGGTGTTAGAGTGAGAGGGTGTTAGAGTGAGGGTGTACTCTAGTGAGTATGCTTATTACCGGGCAGGGGCCCTCGGCTTTAGCCGCCCCTCCCCCCCTGCACCCCCAGGCCATGGTGTGTAAAGCGCAGGGCTGGACCGGTTGCTGGCTGCAGTTCCCATAGCAACCAGTAGATGGCGCACGTCGCTGACGGATGAATAACCAAATTCCGGAAAATCATTTTTTTTCCTCCTCTTTATTCATTGAAAAGGTTAAATCGGCAGCCCAGGGGGAGGAGGCACTCAGAGGAACAACAACAAGAAGTCGCACAAGGGCAGCGGCAGGAGAGGACAGCACAGGGTACACCGGCGGTGGACAGGTCAGTACTGGCTACTTATCTACAGCAGAATAGAGTACAGCGCCGAGCACCCCTTACTGCGGTTTGATTAAAGTGTAAGCTCTGAGGGGCAGTGGCTCCATGTGGTTTGAAAAGAGTGTAAGCTTAATGGGATAGTGATATTCTTGGAGTAGAGCACTGAGCACACCTTTAGCTTTGTGAGACGTGGATCTTCCTGGTGTTTAGTGCCGCGCTATTAAAGTGTTAGCTCTGTGGGGCAGCGACTGCTGTGCACAGCACTGAGCACCCCAAGTGGTGTGAAAAGAGTGTAACATTTGTGGGGCCGGGATGTTCCTGGTGTACAGCGCTGAGCACCCCTCTTGTGTCAGCTCTGTGAGACAGTGATTATCCTAGGTACAGAGCTGAGCACACCTTCTGGTTGTATGATAAAGTAAGCTCTGCGGGGAAGGGATTGTATTATGTGATTGCTGTACAGCGCTGTGTTTGTGCTGCGGGTCTGATTAGAGTGTAAGCTCTGGGGGGAAGGGATTGTATTATGTGATTGCTGTTCAGCCCTGGGTTTGTGCTGCGGGTCTGGATTAGAGTGTAAGCTCTGGGGGGAAGGGATTGTATTATGTGATTGCTGTACAGCCCTGGGTTTGTGCTGCGGGTCTGATTAGAGTGTAAGCTCTTTAGGCTTACGTGCTGAGAACACACTTAATATAAACAAACAGCTCTTCGTATCTTTACAGAAGTTTTAGATTGTCAGCTCTCCGCGCCGGACTCCCCCTCCCCCCACCTTTTCTTTCCATGCACATTGTTATGCGTTACATGTTGTACATCGCTACGGAATATGGCGGCGCTATATTAATCCATGAGTAACAGCGTATGATATAACGTGTGTAACACAGTAAGCAGATAGGGGAGGCGTGTACAGTAACACGCGTGTGTCATACAATACCAAACGCACAGTGCGTTAATGTGCCTGATACCTGTAACATACGTGTTCATGGCGTGTGCAGTAACAGGTTAAAAGGACGGCAGACAGCGGCGCGTCTTGGGGGGGGGGTTGAGCCAGGGCTGGTCTGTCTGGTTATGGGCTCTGACACCGGGGTCAGGCGGGCCCCTGGGGGGGTTAGGGGGGGGTACTAGAATGCCAGAATTGTAGGAATTCTGTAACTAGCGTGTAATTAGCCGTGTGGGTTAGTATGCTGTCTCTAGACATACGTGATTCTCCAGAGTATTCACAGGGCTGCCCCCGGTGGGATATGAGATCTTAGGGTATGAGTTTGAGTGTGAGTGAGAGGTAAGTAGCGGCACTTTTGGGGCTCTCCTAAGCCCGGGGCCCGAGCCTCGAGCCTCACTTGCCCCGGCCCAAGACCAGCCGTAAACATTAATCTTTTAAACCCGCTTTTTGCAGAATTCGTAAACATCACGATGCAAAGTTTTGTCTCATTCATTGCCGGCAACATTAAAATACCATGTGACACAAATGCGGGCGCTGATAGGTTGTTACTATAGAAACTGGAAAAAGCTTATTCAGAGTCTGTTTGTATTGACCTATTTTGAATGAAGTCACCTTTACTCAAGCAGGAATTCCATCTGTGATACAGCAGGGAGTGAAGCACCAATCGGAATGCTCGGATATCATTGAATCCGCGTAGAATTTGAATCGGGCTCCGGTGACCCCGAGAATCTGCCCCAGCACCCAGAGCCCCTAGGATCGGGGTAAGAACCCTGACAGTTCCTAGGCACCCGCCAACCGTTACCCAAAAGCCATAAACGTTCCTGAGCTTCTTGTCCGCGTGTCCAGGGTTCTAGAAGGACTCGGGTGAGGATCCGGACACAGAAGGCCAGGAGACACCTCAGCCATTCCTCGACCCCCACCGGAGGGACCCGGCAGCAAACTCTGATCCTCCAGACTTAACGTGCGGAGACCCGAGCTCCAGGCGGAACGTTCTAGGCTCTGACCCAACCTGGACTCGGTCTAGGGGTCCAAATATTCCTCTCTTGGGTGATCGGGACCCCAATGTGTTGCTCCTCAACTACTGACAGGGGGGATCTAATCTCCCCAACTGGGCCATTTACAGCACGGAGGCCGAGCCGAGTCAGAGTTACGGATACCCCAGCTTGGGGCAAATGCCCATTTCTTGAATAGTCACAAAATAATATGGTTTAACCCACCTGGGCTTCTCGCCTGGGTTCCTTGAACCTGAGTAGTGATTTTTCTAACCCTATGTGTTCATTCTATGAACCGCAGGAAGGTCCCGCTAACGTCTGTTAGGCCGTATCGTCCCTGGGGGCCGATGCCGCGTCACGAATGATTGTGTATTGCTTTGGGAGAGCGGTGGGTTTAAGGTCAGGAAGCCACCTAACACCTCTAGTCTCTTCCTGTCCTCTGAGTCATTTATTACATTTATTACATGAAAACGAACATAAAACCTCTTTAAAGGCACCTTAAAATATTTGGGCGACTCGGTCAATGTGGTTTCCATGAGAAAGAAAAAAAGTTGTGTAAAACCGCTCTTGTTTTGTGTGTTTGAACCGGGCCGGTGGAAATCCTGACATCGTTAGGCAGACTAAAAAAAAATACCGCAAAGTAAGAATACTTCTAAAAATCTAGACGTAAATAGCTTGTTTTTATCACTTAAAAAAAAAAAAGTGAGTGAACAGCTTCAATTCTTCTAGGTCGACACAAAGTTGGGGATTTTGTAGGCATATAGTTAGGTGAACGATTAAACAATTACACTAATCAGGTCCTAACGATCATTGGTTTAAAGACAATCATTAACTGAGTGTAGGAGGAATAATACTGGGCGAGGAATGAGGTGAGGGTGCTGAAGACAGTTTAATGAGAAAAGTCATACACCGCGGCAACACGCAGCACAGCAACAACCCGCAAGATACCCTTTCTGCACCACCTCTACCAGGCAAGGCCAAGTGACTCTTTCACTCTTTCAGTGACCAAGCTATTCACGAAAACACAGGAGCTGGGTGCAGAAAAATGGCAGCCGGTGCTCCGGACCGATGAGTCAAAACGTGAAATATCTGGCTGTGGAAGAAGGCATTTTGCTCGCTGGAGGGGCAAACAACAGAGCGTTTGCGGGTAACATTGAAGCATGGCGGAGCGTTGGGTTGAGTTTCTGCCAATGGAGTGGGGGAGTTGTTAGGAATGAACGCCGAGGCGTACAGACAGCGAGGCATCTGATTGGCCCCAAATGTATTCTGCATCCTGACAGCGACCCCAAACATTCGGCCAAAGCCATTAAGAACCATCTTCAGAAGAACAAGGAGCCCTACAGACCCCAACATCATGGAATCCGTCTGGGATTACGTGTAGAGAGAGACGTGACCGGGGGGCCGGAACCCACTGAAGAACTGCGGTCAGTTCTCCAAAATATTTGGAACCACCTGCCTGCCGAGTTTTGAAGGCAAAGGGCGGTCACTCCGAGTATTGACCTGATTTACATTTTTCTTCTGTTCACTCACTTTGCATTTTGTTAAATGATAAAAATATTTAATATGTCTATTTTTGAAAACATTCTTACTTTACAGCATTTTTCACGCCTGCCTAAAACTTTTGCACAGTACTGTGTGTCTATATATATATTATATATAATATATATCTATATATATATCATTGTAATTTTGTGTGAGGGAGCGGCCCCCCTTTAAGACCGCGTCGGGGGGATTATGGGAATGGCTGAATTCCTTCTGTGTGAGGATTTATTCAGAAAGGGGACGCTTTTGTTGTGAAGCGAGCTGAATAATTTGTATGAATGCGCAGCAGACCTGCCTGTAATACCGGTGCTCGCGCATGCAGAGCCCGGGGCTGTGGTACAGGTCCCCGGAGGGGCCAAACACTCTCTTATAAACTTACTCCTTGTCCCCGGGGGGGGGGGGGTCTTTTTAACCAATTTAAATTACAACTTTTTACGATCCACACAGGGAAGCTCAACCCAGACCCCCCCCCCAAATAAATAAAGTAACTGGAGGGAAAAATGATTTTATTTATTTAGTAGTAGAGACGTGGAATACATTCCCAGCAGAAGTGGTAGAGGCTTATACAGTGATGGAATTTAAACATGCATGTGACTTTGTATCAACAACGAACAAAAGCATTTTTGTTGGCTGTGAGGTCACTATGATGTCACGTCACTAGAAACAAGAATATAGATATTATTTTCTTTTAATCAAAAATAGGAAAAGTAACTAATTTTCTCAAACAGACTTTGGTTGGCGAGCTGTGTGATTCCTCAGTTCTGTTGATCTTCTGCTTTCTATGTTTTTTTCGGTTATTTTGGATAAGTATTTTTTTTTTTTTTTTTGTGTTTTTATTAAAGTCGCTTTAGTAAAACAATTCAGACTGCCAAGGAATCCCAGGGAAAAGTCAGCAAGTCCTGGAAAGGTCTGGCAGCTGGTGGGATGAAGTCAGGCTCGATAGAAGCGTTTGGGGCAGCCCTGGACCGGCCGTCTGGCACACCGGCAAGTTGGGCCACTGACTGACCGAGTCACAAAACACAATAAAAACAAAAAAAGCATCAAAACTTCTGTTTCCAGCCGTCCCCCGGCACTCACGTCATCAGAAGGCCGCGTCGTTGGTCCAGGCCAGGTCGTGGCTACCCATTGTGCCCCCCCATGGGGCATTTTAATCTGTGCCAGCGATGACATCATATCCCTTCCCCCGCTTTCTTTGCACATCCTTTGGGCCGTGATGTGTCCGGATACACAAACATTAACTGCCCCTGTCCTCCAGGCATGGGGCGAGTGAGAACTAGTGCCCTGTTACCTTTAACTGGTTCTTTCCACCAGCACATGCGCTACTCGTGTCCAGTCCACGAGGGCCACAATTGCACCTCAATTTTGGATGTTTCAGCACAATAATTCACTAAAAATCCTTGTTTTCGGACAGGGATGCCACTTAGTGGCCCTCTGGGAATAGATCGGGCTGGTCAGCATAACTCCCAGGTGTCCTGGTTTTTGTGGGACAGTCCTGATGTCCCGGAGATCTGTGAAGGGATCGGTGCCATTATATGAATCTTAAACTCCTTACATTTACTAGCCGTGCTAAACGCAGATATGTGCCGCTGGTCCTCCAGAAGACGGCTTGTTCTTCACGGTGGTCTGTAGGGGCCGGATATAAATTCTGTGTTGGCAAAGCCGTTCCAGAAGTGACCCCAGGAGGACGGTCGTTGCCGGCGCATACAGCTAGGACACAGAAGCCGTTAGTCATTCCCTCTGGGGCTAGTGCCAACTGTTTGACCCGAGCGTGGCTTTCTCTGACTGCGCGAGGGGGGTCTATTAACATGGAAGCGTCGGATTAATCACGGATTACTCACCGCAGCCAATGCCCGGTTATCAGCCAAGAACCGAGGCGAAGAGCTTCCAAAATAAAGTAGAAATAAAATTGCGCACCCAGACACCGGGTTGTAAATATCTGTACATTGGGTCAACGTAAGAGCAGAACCTCTCTCCAAAGCCAAGCCCAGGTGAGGCCCTAACCATAAACCTGTGGGTCAAACGATCAAAGGCTATCTGACGGTCAAGACTGACCAGAACAGACCTTGTGGTCCGTGACGTAATGGATCATGCCCTTGATAAGCGCTAAGCTGTCTGCTATTGTGTGTCCCAGGGGTGCAGAAGGTCATGGATCACAAACCTGGAGGCCAGAGGCTTAGAGGCAAGATGGCTATTTATATAACTGAGGATTTTAATGACAAAATTCTGTTTATAAACTCATTTTCTGCTGTTTCTATACACATTATCGGGGCTTTTAGGGCTGTAGAACCCTGCGATCCCCCTCATACCCAGCAAACATTCCGAGCTCCTAGAAGAAAAGGGGCATCGGGGGAAGAAAGAGGGACTCTCCTTCTTGAACAGGGACACTTGGAAGGAGTGGTGCGATATACATCCGTGTAAATGGCACCGTAGTCGGCATTAAGGATGGGTAACTATGATACGGGAGGCCGGCAGAGCGCGTCACGTGAGTTGTAATTCACAGCAGAGCGTAGGAGGCAGCGGATCCCTGCATAGAGCCGGCAGGAGCCCCTGGCTGTATCGAGCCTGCGTCTGGTCGGCGGGGTAGGTAAGTACTACCCTGCAAAACACAGGAATACCAGAAATACTCCGTTTCCTCTTCCGCCTTTAAAACGGATGCTTACGTGGAGGGCGTGCTGATCGCAGAAAGCAGAACAGGAAGATGGCTGTAATTATTGGGAAATGCCCGGTACGCTTAACGGCGCGATGTAAAACCAGCCGAACGAACCAGTAAGGGCCGCGGGGGTGCCACGTTTTTGTAAAAGAGGGAATTTTCTTCGCTCGCGTGCAGCGTGAAGCATCAGATAACAGGATCGACAGATTACACCAAATTTTAAGGTGTGTTTAGAACTTTTAATTAAAATGGTATTCTTATAGTCTGAACGCTTACCCGGGTCCTGGATCCATGATTTTAGCTCACGCAGAATATAGAATTTACCAAACCGGCCCGGTGGGCCGAGCGTATTCTGTACCCATGAAAAGTTGTTATGTTTGGGGGAATTTTGGTGGACCGCTTTTCCAGCACAGTCCATGTAGCCCCCCCACTGTCTTTCTCATTTATCTGCCTATGTCCGGTCGATCAGGAGCGGGGTAGTTGTACGGGGCAGTTGTGCGGCTTCATGGTGGGTCTGTACACTTGACACATAACTAGTTTTTGCCGGATCCGCAGGTAGACCTTGTAAACGCGCCGCTGTTTCTAAGGTGCAAGAGGGGCAGTTGTGTCCGGGCACTTCAGCCACCCAGCAGCAATACCCCGAATCATCTTCTGCCTCCGACCCTAACCCAGGTGCCAAGAGCCCAGGTTACGGCTCTGCTGGTAACTTACTGGTGGCTTGAAGTAGAGCCCTGCGCGGGACTGCTTTTTCAACCCCCCCTGCTCCCGCCACATGTGTGGCCAATCACGCCGGCTCCCGCCACATGTGTGGCCAATCACGCCCGCTCCCGCCACATGTGTGGCCAATCCCGCCCGCTCCCGCCACATGTGTGGCCAATCACGCCGGCTCCCGCCACATGTGTGGCCAATCCCGCCCACCTCCTTACCTGAACTGCAGATTTCCCGCGCACAAGGCTGCCCTCGAGTTGCTCCCTCACAGCTTCTCTTCTCTTGCTCCGCCCAGGAAGAAGGCGGGGCCACTGTCCTACAACTCCTGGAAGGTCAGCCCGGGGATTATGTTGAGTGACCCCTTGGACTGCACGTTGACCTCCCAGCGTGGGGCCTGCTATCCGGTTAGGGTTGGCTTTAGAATAGTTGAGTCGCTTGGCCTTGCCTGGGGGAGACCTTCGCGGTGTAGCCCCTGGGTCTTGTTGCTGTGCTCAGTCTCAGTAATTTGGTGCTGCGCTCCCGACTTGGGTTCCAAAGCGGGGCGCTTGGAGATACTTGGTGAACGATAAACTCCGCAGTGGGTCGCCCCCTGGATTTCCGATATCCTAACCCAAAATGAAATGTCCTGTAACCATAAGAAATAATTTAATACGTTTAAGGAATTGAGTTGGTTTTAATTAAAAATGGCAGAATTCTAGCTCATTCATTCTTACTCTTCTCGCTGAAACGTTTACAATAATGTTGAATGGTTTTGTAACTTTTTGGAATAAATGCAAAAATCAGAGCAACCAAGTTAATCAGGAATTATACGCAAGGAATCGATGATGTCATAGACATGGAAACGTCACAGAACTGTCACAGAACGTCTTTTTTTGGGTGTAAGCAAGCGAAGCAGGCGATTGCTTTCCTGGGAATTTGTTTTGCTTGTAAATGTTTCTGACATGATCAGCCCGTCTGCTGCCGGCTCTTTAACCCTTCGATGATGCCGGGTGGAATAGGATGTCGGGAGGAACCCGGCGGTTGAGGCGCTGGCGCGGCCGGCGCTGTTTCAGAGGATTGTCCGCTCTGCTGTCGTAGGAGCAAAAATGTAAAATTAATTTTAAATAAAATAAAAGAAATATTAATTAAAAAATAAAAATGACTTGAATGACATCCCAGAATACCCTGCGCTGCTTCAGCAATGAGGAAGTTACTGGGGAAAGGCCAGGTGGGGCGTGTGGATAGCAGGGAGAGAGCCGCGCAGGGACGACGGCTGGAGGGCCACGGCTTGGTGATCTTGCTGCTGCAGAAAGCTGAAGCAGATAAAGCTGCTTCCTAACGCGTGAGTCCTGTCTGTCTGTCTGTCTGCCTGTCTGTCTGTCTGTCAAGTCTGCCGGTGTACGCGTGCTGCGTCGCTCTGTAGGGGGTACAGGTGGCAAACCAAACCAGCCGAGGGCACGTTGACAGTGTTGTGGCTGACAGTGTTGTGAGTTGTGCAGAGGCATCGGATTGGCAGAGCCTAAAGGACCGCTTAGAGTTGGCTGTTTGAGGCTTGTGGGAGTTGTAGTTTAATGTAAAGAAATTACCGCTATGAGAGGGACGATGGTCGGATTATTGATTCTTCCTGAGCGATTTCTACGCAGGCGACCATCAGACGTATTTGGCTGTTTGCTCTGTGCTGTACCCAGTGGATGATGGGAGTTGTAGTCCTGCCACACACTTACTGAATTCCAGCGTGACCAGGATAAACCCCAAAGCGGATAGACTGCTCTCCAAACCATTCTTTATTCTAACGGTGCAGTTACCCCAAAAGTTAACCCTTTCCCTGCGTTAGGGAGCCTGTAAAGGATGGCGTGTCCCTTTAAGTCGGTAGCGCTGTGAAAGCGACGCTTCCCCTCTAAACGCGGGGAACGCATCCTGTATTCGGATCGCTCTTTGTGGTCTGGCTAAGTTGGAAGCCGTAGCTGACAGTGTTCTTCTGCACAGCTCGGGGTTATCTGGTCAGACCTGTTTAGACAAATAATTCCTTTTCCTCCCCAATCTTCTGAGTAACCCCTTCCTTCCCAGGCAGTGCAGTAACAGGAACTAATGGGTGATAAAATGAAGTGGGTTTTTGTTTTTTTACTTCGTTGTTAACCATTTGAGAGCCGGAGTTCCAGTCAGTGCTTTGACCCCCCCGAGGGTTAATCCTGCTATAACTATTTGGGATGAGGACAGGTTAACCCTTGAGCGGCTGCAGGTCGTGCACGATATACAGAAACTGAATCACCAGTCCATGTACGTCTAGATTGCAAGCTCTTCGAGCCGGCCCTTGTCACCTTTTATTTCCGTAAATCCTTATTGCCCATTGTACAGCGCCGCAGCCTGTGATGGCGCCATATCAATCAGTAGACAAGCTGGCCGCATTGCACTGGGCTCTTAGAGATTGCCCCTGCCCCCCCCCCCCGGGTCCCTACAGCTGGCTGTGAATTTGGGTTGGTATATTACGCAACGCTTTGTGTTTATTCAAAGGGTGAAGCGCAGAGACCTGTGTGCATGCCTGCCAGCCGTCTACCTGCGCGGACCTGACAAACATTAACCCTTCCATAGGCCGGTGTGAAGAGGTAGCCACTCGCCAAATGTGTTAAATGACCCAAATATCGCCCCACATCCAAACCTTCACCTGTCATTATTTAACGGTGCACTTAATTGAGTCACCTGCGCTCAAGCAGGGATATCAACCACAACATATTGGGAGCAAAAGCACCCAATCTGGAGTCTTATATATGATCACATGGCGGCAGATCGGCCCCATTGGCCCGTTTCTCCTGCTGTAAAGACTCAAACCTTGGATTCAGGCGTCATATGCCTATCCAATCGCTGTATTACCCTCTACCACCTCCTCCGAGAAGCTGTTTATCATGTAAACTTTTACACCTGTTGCACTGTATGCTGCGTGTATCTGTAATGTAGCAGCCGTTGGACATTGAACTAGATTGTAAGCTCTCCGGAGCAGAGCCCACTGCGCTATGGCCTCTGCTGGCGCTATATAAATCAATGTAACAGAGCTTAAATTCCAGAATTAGTGAGTAAAACGATAGTTTATGTTCTTTTAAAGGGGCCGTTTAATGACCCCGGCACCCCACTATAGAACAATGTATACTGAAGTACCTTATTATTATTATTTATTGTTTTATAAAGCACCATCGTATTCCGTAGCGCTGTACAACGGGTATTCGGGGCATAACAAGTAGTCTTGCCGGGTGTCCGCGGATGGCTGCTGGTTGCGCATGCAGAGCGGAATCTCGAGTTCCTGTGGAGGAAACGTGATAAAAAAAAAAAAAAAACAGAAGTTGTCCCTGAAAAAAAATAAACATTTACTGATAAGACGTTGGGCGTTCAGCACGCAGGGGATGACCTCGCTCAGCTGGGTCACGGGATGATAATAATAATAATAATATAATAATAATTAATAATAATATATATTACTAATAACTGGCAGCTGTCTTTCCATATCACCTTCATAGCTGCCAACAGTCCTGGACAGTCCCTTCCAGCTCTCTGCTCTTGTTGGCAGGGGATCGTATTCATGTAGGGAAAGGGGAGAAGTTGGAGATGCACGGGTGGAAGTACCCCTGTGATGTCACACCCCCCCCCGCCGTCTTGTGTATCCCATTGCATAGCTCTGTATGATGGCGCTGTATGAATTGTGGCCAGAGCCCTGGTAGGTAAATGGAACAGCCTCCCAGCAGAGGTGGCAGAGGGTAGTACAGTGAGAGGATGTATGGGATAGGTATACGGCTCCTGAGTCTTTGTGTCAGGCGTTGGATGGCTCTGGATTATAAGGCTGTAGGAAATGATTATTTAGCATTAAACACCAGAGCTCAGAAATTGGTAAAAAGTAGGACTTTCCACCCAGGTTTTGCAGTTGTTGTGACATCGGCATCATGTTTGTGGTCTTTACACCACACATGTGACCGCTTGCGACATGATGGAGAAGCATTGCATGCGTGGTGGTGACTTCTGCCCCACATCAGGTGAAACCGCCGCGGTCTCTGTTACCCCCATATATACTGTGTGGGGCGGGGGAGGGGTGTATGCAGAATCCCCCTATGACCCTATCTGCAAGGGGAGTGAGACCCCACAAACACTTAAAGGGGCCGCACGGCTATCATAAGCGTGAATAAAGAGATGGTGGCCGGAGTGTCCCTTCAAATGATTCTTTCATCCATTGGTGGGGCTGCGTGGGACTCGGGACTTCCGCCTCGCTTCGTGACACTCGGAACTACTGATCTTGAAGGAACTGCTTGCTGGGAGTTTTCTAGGGATGTAATAAAGAGAAGGAATGACTTCGGATCAGGACTAGATGCCGGGGTGCGGGGTGCCTTATCACATCGGGCTGTCACTCAACACTCAGGCTCCGCCCTCTAAACGGAGACTCGCTTTTAGGGTGGTGAAAACGCAACATCGTGGGAAATAATAACCCCGAGACTCGGACCTTAGATTCAGGAGCCCTATGCCTATCCCATGCATGTTCAATACCCTCACTGTATTACCCTCTACCACCTCTGCTGGGAGGCTGTTCCACTTATCTACCAACTTCCTTAAAGGTGATCAGGTTTATGTCCCGTGCTGGGTGGAGGTATTAAGTCAGAGATGCCCCCATGCTTCCTGTTATCCTATAATTTGCCCCCCCCCGTAGTTCATTGATTTTCTGAGACTCCTTTGTTGTTCAGAGGAGCTCAAAGTACGTTCACAATCACGAGACGCCGGGCTACAGCCACAAGGAAGAGAAAGTGGGGCGACGTCTCCGAACGCCCTGCGCCTGGCCGAGGGGCTCGGGGATTTACCGGGGAGGAAAGAGCGGTTAAAGGGACGCTCCGGGGGCCCCGGCAGCTGCCCGGAAAGAGATCTCACGTTACATTTGCTTTGTAAGTCCCTGTATATACATTAGTTAAATGAGCCTTGCCTAAAGGAGAAGTTGCAGTTCCAGGGCAGCAGCAGAATGTGTGGGTGTGTGGGGGGGGTTGTTTGGCCAGACAAATCTCCTGGGGAGCAGGGGAAGGGGGGCAAACGCATTTAGGGGGGTCCTGCAGACGGGGGGAGGCCATGAGAATTTAAAGGGGCCGCCGCTCACCCCATTTCTGTCGAACCCCCGAAGTACATAGATGTGCACCCCCGTATGTTAAGGGTTAATAATAGATTGTAGGCTCACAGGGGCAGGGTCCTCTCCCCGTTCTGTGCCAGTAAGTCCTAACGCAGTGACTGCGCTCCGGCACCTGCCGGCGCTATTTCCGTAATGTTAGTGATGGGTGTCGTATCGCGCGGTCGCACTTCTCCTCCTGCTCCGTTATGTCGTAACGTCCGTTTATGCCGCGTTTTCTCCGCTTTTGCGTCATTTTGTGTGTTGTAACATCGCTACAGACCCTGCTCTCATCATACGGCGGGGGTTAACGAGATTGGGGTTCTGCTTCCCACTCTCATCTTACATTCAGGAGCCGTACGTCTATCCCGTGTTCTGGTGATCATTCTAGGTGAGCACCACTGCCAAGGTCCCCGCAGAACAGTCCTGATATTGGAGCTCCAGCCGCTATCCTATCTGTTATTCTAGAGCCGCAGCCGGCATCATATATCACGAACTCAATCTGCCGCAATGTCTCCTTCATCCTGGGACCGCGGTGGGACTCCCAGTGTTCCGAGACGTAAAGTTACCTAACCTTTCGAGGCCTCAGAGGTCTTGTCTTCAGATGGACCCAGGGCTGAGGTTTAGATAGAGGAATGTATTGTACAATCAGGTTCCTGTAAAGATGTTTCCAAACCAGCCAGCAGGTGGCGCTATAACAACTCGCCACGAACGTATTTCTGAAATACTCCTTCTAATGGTCTTTACTTATAGAGGGTGGTAGGTAAGCGGAACAGCCTCCCAGGAGAAGTGGCAGAGATTAACACAGTAAATGTAAACGTGTGGGATAGGCGTCCGGCTCCTGAATCTAAGACGGGAGCGAGGGTTAGAGGGTAAAGTCTTTACAGCATATAAAACCCACGAACACGGATGTGCCTTCCCCATTCTATATCCCAAACTCTGAGCTGTGCCATCGGATAAATCCCACTGCCCAATGGAGACAATTGGTTTCTGTAGGCTCTGTGCAGGCAAAACTGCCAACTGTCCTGATTAACTGCCTAAAGCTTGGTTCTCAGGACTGGCCAGGTAAACGCGGGGCTGTTGGTTGCTATATGCCAGTATGTTAGGTGACTAGATGGCATGTTACAGGGCAGACGGCATCTTATACCATCCCTATAAAGGGTTAAGCCTGCCCTGTGTGCCGCACTATGCACTATTTCGGGTTTCCCCTTAAATATTCGGGGTCCAAGTCACTGAGCAAAAAGTAAAAATTCAACACGAGACGTAAGAGGGTCAAAGGTCACGCCGGGGCAGGTAAGCGGAGTCCTGCGCGCCGTCGAGCGGTTCCCCTTTTCTGTGTAAGGGGTTATTTGCATACAGTTCTGCTTTGGTCTTCTTGGAATCAGAACCTATGCCAGGGGCGTCCAACCTGCGGCCCTCCAGCTGCTGCAGGACTACATCTCCCATCCTCCTCAGCCAGCCCCTTAGGTGAAAGAGCATTATGGGAGATGTAGTTCTGCAGCAGCTGGAGGGCCGCAGGTTGGACGCCCCTGATCTATACTGAGACGGAGATCCTATATATCCCCAGCGTGCCACCGAGTCATCTGCATTGGTCTTACCTTATAGACTCTAAATACTCATCAACCAATGGCTGCGAATAACCAAGGCCTGAATAGAATATAAAACTCCCCAACAAAGATGGCGCCCAGTGGGCGGTGGTTGAATGATTGGTGAATGATGATAAATGGGTCACGTTTCATGACACCGCGCCTCTTCCTCTGTTTTTAGCACAAGTCATTTGTTAAAAGTGCATCCTAAGGCGAAAAGTCCATCAGCTGCCTCCATAGAGGAACAAAGGGGAGAAATAACTTTAATGGGGAGGAATAATAATAAATATCCGAAGAAGGGGTTTTAAGATGACTTGTATGCTCCTCAGCGGTTCCAATAATTCTGTTTTATCATATTACAGATGCAGAGATGAAGTGAAGAGTCGGGATAGTCCAATATGGCTGAGGACCTCTCTCTTCCCATCTCTGAGTGTCTCCAGTCCCTTAAGCTAGACCAGTACACCGACCTCTTCGAGAAGAACGATTTCCATAAGGTGTCTGACTTAAGGGCACTTAGTGATGAAGGACTGACCCAGCTCGGGGTGCATCTTCCCGGACATCGCAAACGCATCATGGCATTTCTCCAGAAGTCTATTTCCCAGGACAGCTCCTGGGAGAGCTCTTCGGAAAGACCCGTGGCCATGAAACGCAGTGTCTTTCGGGAAACTGTCTCGAGTGACCAGGCGACGCCTCCGCGTGGCCAGTACCCCCTGATCCCTCCTAGACCTAGCGTGCAAGCTAGACCCGTCTGCGCCCCACCGCCCATTCC
Organism: Spea multiplicata; assembly: GCA_009364415.1. Classification (NCBI taxonomy): domain Eukaryota; kingdom Metazoa; phylum Chordata; class Amphibia; order Anura; family Pelobatidae; genus Spea; species Spea multiplicata. The sequence continues at coordinate 25,177 of VKOC01028442.1, forward strand.
TCCACGAAAGGGCAGCGCACCACCGGTGAAGTTTTCCGTGAATCCACCGTTAAGCGCGCCTGAGTCTTGGCCTGAACCCTCCAGTCCTGCCCCCGCTGACCCCATTGTTTGCCCGGTTCAGGCTCCTTCACCAACAGAAGGCCTTCTGGAGAAGGAGGAGACCTGTGATGGGGCTCCTCAGTTGGTTGTCCCACCTTTGCCGGCGAAACGTCATAAGATCGAGAACAAAAGCTCCAGCAAAGCTCAACCGCCGTCACCTGTACGACCTCCGGTGTTACCCCCGAGGATCTTCCACCACCTCGAGCCGAAAGAGTAAGTGCAATGCTTTGTAATAGCAAAGAACCTGTTTAGAAATAATTTAGGAGGGTCTGATGGGTGTGAGGGCATCACAGGGTTCTACAACCCTCTGTAGGAAGACAATTGCCCCTTTGGTGGATCCATCACTAACTAAAAGTATTATCAACAATCCAACCTGGATTATTCTATTTAAGTATTTCCCTTTTGGACTCCATGGATTTAGGCAGCCATTTTGAACCTCTAAGACCTGCCCTGTCCTTTTTACTAATAGAAACACCATGTGGGCACCATGCGCAGCCTAACATTACTGGGTAGAATTGAGTGTGTGCTATGGGGAAGAATGACAATATGTGGTGGCACTCGAAATAGCGAGATTCTTCTTATCTTTACCGCTTCGTTAAGCTAATTACGATCTCATTGTCTTAGCTGGCGCCAGGTGCTAGAACACCCCCATCATGTCTTTCTCTCTATATTGACTTAAAGAAGTCATTTTCAGAGCTCCCAGATCATAACCTGCTTCCATAAACCTGCTTTTTTTAATTTGCTGGGGGGAAGACATTTGGCGTTGCTCAGAGCTCATACGAGCACTTCCTGTGGAACCTCGAAGCACAAACAAAACATAAGAGAAGAAATGTGACCCTCCATACTCTTTTTACCATTTGGACCATACCATGTTTCATTCACTTGAGTCTGTGGGTGTTTTTTCAGACTCTTTTAACTGTGCATATTCATACAGAATTACAAATATTAAGTAAAATACAAAAAAAACCCACAATAAACTTCCACTCCGCAGTCTATTATTGCTGCGTTCAATTTACTGTGTAGAATGGAGAATGACAACAATATGGAGCGGGATTAGGAATAAGACTCCTAGTACTTTAAGGCTTTAACACCCCTTGGCACTGAAGCGGTTAAATATATGTATGCGACATTTTAGGCCGGTTCCGTCATGTCAGGTGACATTATAATAGCAGGAAGTAAACGCGGAGGCTTGTTTGTTTTGGCTGTATTCGGGGAACCCGCTTTCCGACGGTGGATTTGGCCGTCGTTGGAGGTAGAAGCTTGGTTGTGGTTGAAGCTGCCTCCAAGAGGAAGCCGTCATGGAAAGGGCATCAATCATTCAAACGGGGAAACTTGGCGATGTAGAGGGTTTCAGTACACATTGAAGACAGCAAGAGGTCCATCTTTTCAAGGAGCTCGGAATGTTTGCTGGGTATGAGGGTATCGCGGCGTTCTACAGCCCTAAAAATGCTGTATGAGACAATGAAAACACCTTGAAACGTACCCGACATCTGATGCCCGTATTTATTAAAGCCAATGCGGGGCTTGTTCATGAACATCTCCACGTTTCCTATAAGTCACGCTGTAGGACCTAGAGCGGCGTTGAACGTAGGTGGGCTGCACCCCCATTACCACTTGTATGATGGTTGCCTTTGGGGCTGTGTATAAAAGATCTCTACGTTCTAGGCCACAATCCCATTCTGAAGAGAGGGTCAGGTCTTTCTGAGAATGGGGCCATGGATGAGATTTCGGACTGGGGTTTGATCGTTAATCCCTTACCTGAGCCGGAAGTCTGGGGTTAACGTGTGGTAGATGCGTAAATGCTTTACCGAGTTGCCGTGGTTTAAGTCCCCAGTGGTTTCAAGGCGTTCTGGTAGGTGGAGATCGAACCAAAGGACCTTCTAATGCCTCAGATGCCTTGAAGTGGGCAACTCCTAGAGAAGTGGGATGCTCCTGGGGGGATGGGGAGCTTTCAACATAAAAAGGGCCAGGTTGGTTCTTCTTACCCTTAGTGAATAATCCTTGGGCTTCTAGAGTGAGAGCAAGATGTCTCCTACCAGCTCAGCACCCCGGACAGCTGCTTATGTTGCGTTAATGGTGGGACGCCTCCGTCCTGCCAAGGAGAAGACTATGCGGCCCATGCCCGACTCCGTATGCTGTGTATCCACCTTTTAAGGGTTTGAGAAGAGGAACGGGTATCACATACTCAACGCTTTACATCTGGAACATGTGGGGTTAGTGGTTTGCCTTCAGCTCTCCACTCCCTGAGCCCATCGCACGTGGGTTGGTCCTTTTAAAGCTCTCGGTGTTTATAACTTTAGACTTAAATCTGAACCGTATCTATATATACATCTACCCAGACGGTGCTAATGTAATATCAGCGCCAGGTTCGATAATCTGTATCCACGGAAATGTCTCAATCTTTATTATTGCATTTAGCAATTCAGCGATTCCAATCCTGACTAAGAGCCACACCACAAAAACCTTCTTCCCCCATCCCACCGATTATGTAACAATGGCATTTCTATAAATGACGTAGATCCCGTATATTAACTTAATGCAGATCTGTTCTGATATAATTAATTTTGCAGTTATGTACATTAAATACATACATTGGTGTCTACGGTTCAATATAAATGTGTTATTTATATACTCGGGCAGCAGCCATCTAAGCTTTTGAGTTTTCAGGATCTACGGGATTATTCCTCCCCTATTATTAAATTGAGAAGAGATGGACCTTTAGGACAGGAAATTGAAGCCCTTCATCTGTAACCGAAGCACTTCTCATGTCTTTGTGGTTTTGCAAATTATAATCGTATTGTTTTAGCTGGCCGTAGGTTGCGATAAGGAAATTTCTGAATGATCTTTGTGACCCCTGCAAGACGACCAGCTGTCTCTCTCTCTCTATATATATATATATATATTGACTTAAAGAAATAATTTTCATATTTCCAGATCATACCGTAAGTTACTTCAAAAACATGTTGACTTTTAATTCACTGAGGGGGAAGACATTTAATGTTGCTCAGAGCTCGTACGAGCACTTCCTGTGTAATCTCTCAGCACCAACAACATATAAGAGAAGAAATTAATGACAATCGCTTTCCATGCTGAGCTGAATGTTTCGCTTTCCCAAGTAATAGAAACTTGTTATCTTGACGTCAGTTTCTGTCCACAGATGACTCGTAGCAGAATACCGTTAGAAAGTTTGGCGTCTCTTACAAATATCCTTGTTTATTTACAGAAAAGCACATTTTGTCCTTTTAAAATCAGAAATCCAGCGCTGACGGGGTTAATGTTGTAAATGACTATTGTAGCTGGAAACGCCTGATTTTCAATTGAATCTCTTCATCGCTCCTGTGTTCCAATGGCCCTTTATCACTCCGCATCTTGTGTCAACGGCCCTTTATCACTCCATTTCCGTGTGTTCCAATGGCAGTGGCTTTATCATTTCCCATCACTCCTGTGTTCCAACCCTTTATTCACTCGCCATCAACATCCTGTGTTCCAACGGCCTTTTATCACTCCATCACTCCTGTGTTCCAATGGCTTTTCACTCCCATCACTCTTGGGTTCAAATGGCCCTTTATCACTCCCATCACTCCTGTGTTCCAATGGCCCTTTATCACTCCCATCACTCCTGTGTTCCAATGGCACGTTGTGTTCGCTGATTCAATTTTAGATTTAAAAGGATAATTGATGGTTAGAAAGCTCTTTTGTAATTCTGTTACAGCCAGAAATGTCCTTATTTTCCATGAAAACAGCTCAGTGACCCCACACATTTATGTAGAGGATAATAACGTTGTATGACTTCTAATAATGTCCCCGTCGAGGAGTAGTATCCTCTGGAGGGAAGGGTTAATGGTCCGATACCCTGTGGTTATGCGTTCGTCTTCCTGCGTATCCGGAAGTTGTAAGCAGAAGCTTGTTTAGACGTTTCACGCATAGCGGCTCAGTGTCCGGAGACAAGTGTCGGGCGGCAGCGGATGGGGTTAAATCGTTGGATAAGCCGTGGATTCCGCACTGGGGGGATCGGGGGGCTCTCCGGACCCTGGTCGGTAGTGTCGAGGAAATTCAGCGGTGAGATGTCGGTCGGAGAATATGACTGTAGTGCTGTGTGGGAAATGGAAGCTGCTGGCGGGTCCCGGACCACCGGAGTTCATAGACCAGTCAGAGGGCAGACTGCGACCGTATTAATACTTTTTATGTCACATTATTATTATATTTATATAATTATTACTATTATCTTTTATATCATTCTCTATATACACATTACATTATTACTATATACACATTATTATTATTAATTATTATTAATTTATATTTTATTTATATACACATTATTATTATTATTATTATTTTTATTTACTATTTTATTTATATTATTATTATTTATTATTATTGTTACCATTTTATTTATATACACATTATTATTATTATTATTATTTATTTATTATTGTTACCATTTTATTTATATACACATTATATTATTATTACATTTATTATTTTATCGCTTCTTACAGTCCATGCATTCAAAGAAAATGACGGGACTGGAATAGACCTGACGGGTATATTTAGTAGAGCGGTGTATGCAGTATTTCTGGGTATTTGTCTATAGGTCCCGGGATAACGTTCCGTGGACTTTGACTTCCATGATGATTTTAGTCGGACAGCAGCTTCGGGGGGGGGGGGGGGTTGTCAAGGCTTTTCCCTCTCCTGTTGAACAGAAGCACCGGCCTCCTTCTCCGTACTACTCCCACCGAGAAAAATACCTATAGGGGCAAATACCTTTTAACGTAATATATGTATGTATATAACACCAACATATTCTGCAGCGCTGTACAGTGAGAGGACGCATGAAAATCACATATTTAAAGAAAAATGGACTGATGAGCCCTTCTCCCTGGCCCTTCCCAACTAAAACAAAGGCACAGTAATAAAGATAAGAACGCAGGAGAGATCGGAAGCTTTAAAGGGACCTCCAGAGTTCTGCCGGTGTCTCTGGGTCTCTGTCTAAGTCGCCGGTCCTTAACTCCTGGAGATCTGAAATCTTTATTTGTCAGAGACATTTGAATGGTTTACGGGATAAAATAAGTAAAGGCTGAGAGCTCAGTATATCCGGCGTGGAGGAGAGGAGAGAGAGAGACATTTACATTACATTTATTCATATAGCGCCAACAGATTCCGTAGCGCTTTACAATCAGTCGGTAGGAGACATTTAAATTCACAACCCATATAACAAGCTGGTACTTTAACTGTACTTCAAACTGGTACTTTTAAGTACAGACGGGACGTTTATAGCAAAAGAGAAAAATTGTTAGCGTAAGCAGCCATAATCTAAATCTACAGGGTCAGAGGCTTAGATCTAATGTATGGAAGCATTACTTTACTGAAGGTGGTGGATAAGTGGAACAGCCTCCCAGCAGAAGTGGTAGAGGGTAATACAGTGGGGGAATTTAAACATGAATGGGATAGACATATGGCTCCTGAATCTAAGACGAGACCAACGACCGATTAAGGACTAGCTGGGGCTGAATGGGTCTAATCTAGATTGTAAGATCATCTGAGCAGGGCCCTCCTCGCCTGTCGTTTCTGTTGTGCTATATCCTACTTATGTCCTGTCTACCCTTTGTACAGCGCCACAGAATATGATGGCGCTATATAAAACAATGGTAATAATCTGCCGTCAGATTCTATGCTTCCGTCTCCCCGAGTTACCCGCCCCCCAGGGTAATGACCATTCCTTTAACGACCGTAAACCCCGGGAGCTCATTCATCCGCCCGGCTTCATGCGAGTACTGAATGATAAATCACCGGCGCTGATGTATATTTATTTGGGTTTAAGACGCGAGGGTGCCCCTTCACCTTCCCTGAATGATGCCGATCTGTTACGCAACAACTTCCTTCCTCTTCCAGCCGATCTTCTCTTTTCATCTTAAAAACGGAAATTCAAGATATTTAAAAATTATTTCTCCCCTGTCTCTCTCTTTCTCTCTTTCCTCTCTCTCCTCTCTCGCTCTCTCTTTTGCCAGGAACCCGTAATTGCCGTGTGACACCAAAGCAGGGACAGGTTGTTGCCATATAAGCTTTTATGTGATTAACCCTCCGAGGGAGACAAATGGAACGACAGTGACGCTTTATTAGCGTGGCTTTCTAGAGAGCACAAGCAATGTTTTGTCTCAGTGGGACAGCACCTTTAGTTAATATAAAAATAGCTTCTCGTTCCGGTTTTTCCGTCCCTTAAAACGGAGCGCAGTTTATTGCTATTCCCGAAATTCCCGTCAGCATTGATTAATGGATTAATGATTAACCCTTAGTAAACATCATTATTGTGCCTTTTGTTTCCTGTGTAGATCTCCTCCTCCCACTTTAGAGGAACCAAAAGCGTCTGAAGATCACCAGAACGCATCCCTTTCGGCTGCGATTCTCCCCAAACCCCTGCCACGGCTGCCTCCACGAGACCTATCTACTAAACAGAGCGCCTCGACGCCCAGAGAAGGTGAGTACTGCCCATCGCAGAGGCTTTATATTGATATCCGAGCTGGGGATTATTGTTTCAGGGCCGAGTTTGGCACCCGTGACTGGTTTGGCCAGTATTTCCTCGCGAGTGTGCTTGAAGAACTCGGACTCCGTGTTTTTTGGGCCATGGGGGGCAGCAAGGGGCAATTTTCTAAGCATGCGCCCTTTAATACAGGGCCGTTCTGCGCAGGGCAGGGTAAAGTTTCACAATAGTAGCCCCGTGGGGTTGGCACGGGGCGACTTGGCTGTACTTGCTCCCCGGGTGAAAAGATGTCAGCCCTTCCCTTCTCTCTAATCCCTGCGGATACATAAAGCCCCTGGGGAGTGCCGGTGGCCCTTTTAAAAGAAAATGGGGTCCTCATTGGACGAGAGACGGGGCATCGCACACCCGCAGCAGACGTTCTGATCCAGAAAGACCGCGTTCCAAGTAACCTCGTAGCCTGGCGCTGAATGTGTGCTGAGTACTCGCATCATGAGTGGGTAGGCTGCAGAGAATATGGCCCCACGGTTCATCTTGCAGCGTCCACTCACCCCACACTCACCGGGATCACAGGGAGTCCAAGGCAAGCTGCTTCCAAAAAAATTTTGGGGAGCGTTCAGCGAAGGGGCTGAAGTACTTGAGCCCTTTTGTCGATTTCCCCCGCAGTATCAGTTGGGACTCGACCTGGAGAAGCTCACCGATGAGCCGGGATTCACGGGTGTTTTCTCCTCTCCTCTGATCCCCCGCTGCTGGACACCATAACAACTTTTTTCTACTTTGTCTCTTAGCGCCTCCGGGTTCTCAGACAGCAGAAGTCATGGAGCCCAACTTAGGGATCATCTACGAACAGACTGGAGAGGTTGGTTCCCAAGAGGATTCTGGTTAGATTAATACACAACATGGCTTTATGCAGCTACATAAATATACAAATATAGGGGAGCGCACAACCTAAAAAAGCATAAAAAGCACCTAAAATTCACATTCCCAGGTTGCTGCTAGAACAATAATGACGGAATAGTCAATATTTAGGTATTTTATGAACAGTGTTCACTGGGCATGCGCTGAATTCTCGCTTAGTTTCATGGATCTATGTAGCTTAACTAAGGAGTTGTAATAGGGCAGAAATGCTTATGGTCCCGGTACAGATTGCACATGTTTCATAAAAATTGGCCATTTTTCAACATTAAATTCCACCTCCTCCGCGCAGATCCATGGTGTGATCCTCACCGGTTTCCGGAAAACCAAACTCAACAGCTTGATGAGCGATGACGATATGATAGAGAACGGATCGGATGAAGACGTCGGCCATGTGTAAGTCATCTCCTTAAGGAGGAACGGCCACTCATTTTTATTACTGCATCATACATACTGCTTTGTTTTTGGTTTTAAAACATTCCTGGTGTTCACATAATGTTTATCTCAACCTCGGCTGCAAGCGCCCAGAAGGACCATCTGAAAGTCTATGGAGGAACGGACTTCATTAGCATTGCCATAAAGCATCAGCTCAGTGTGGTGATTGAGCCGGGAAAGTCACCCAAAATGTCACATGACTGACAGCAATGGTGGCTCCAGGTCTGCAGATAAAGGGAGTTTATTGGGACAAAACGAGATAAAACCAGATTTTTGTCAATGCCGACCGACATATATATATATATATACAGCGCTGGGAGAGTTGTTGCTGTCTACAGCGCTGCAGATAAAGAGAGTTTATTGGAACCCTTTTCTACCTCTAGTTTCAGGCAAAGTAAAACAGGACCTCAGAGGTCTACCGTTCAGAGTGCAAAATAAAAGGTATCTGCTTTAAAAAGGAAGGATAAAGGAAGCGTTTGATGAGAATTACCAGGATCTTGTTTGTTTATTATTATATTTCTGTTATGTGACAAAAGCGGTTTGTGAAATGGTCCAAAACAAACTGTCCACTAGAGGGCAGCAAAACAAACAGAAACAGTAGTTAGTAGTAGTAATAGTACTTAGTAGTGGTACTTAAGTAGTAGTTAGTAATGCTAGTTAGTAGTTAAGTAGTAGTAATAGTAGTAGTTAGTAGTAATATTAGTACTTAGTAGTGGTAGTTAGTAGTAGTTCCTACAAGGTAGAGAGAGGAGGGAATGATTACCGGGACACCAGGCATCATTTAAACTTTCTTGTTGTCCATTTTGGAAATGCATGAAAGCGTTCTGCTGAATTCTGCCCCATTAATATGGGTGTGGGGGGGGGGTTCACATGCGTGTGCATTCACAAGGAGGGCATCACAAAAAGGGGCTGCGCAGCTATTGTATGCATTAAAGCTCATGGAAGGGGTGGGGGTCCTTCTGGTTATTGACGTGGGAGAGACGTGCCGTTTGGTAGATCGCTGCCCCCCCCGTCACCCTGGGAAGGCTTTGTCTGCAGACATTCCTCAGGGACACAAAGGAGGGACTTCTTTAACCGGCTGCCTCACGGGAGCCGCCGTCCTGCCGGATTCACGAGACACGCAGCCCGGCTTTCTGTGAGTTCCCCATGCGCAGACCGTCCGGTTATAGGGTCCGGGAGCGGAGAGAGAGCGGGGAGAGGCTGTGTCTGCGGGTTACACGGAGTCCGACAATGTACACTATTCGCAAGTATAAAGACTTCGTATAACTCTTTCAGACCATGAAGTGATGTTAGGGAAAAAATGCAGCTGCTTGTTCCTGTGTACTGAGAGAGTGGTAGATAAGTGGTGCAGCCTCCCAGCAGAAGTGGTAGAGGGTAATACCGTGAGGGATACGGCTCCTGGATCTAAGACGAGACCAACGACTGATTAAGGTTTGACTCTTTACAGCGGGAGAAAGGCAAATGCACGGGGGCCGACAGATTCTGTGTTTTATGTTTGTATTCCCACACAGGGCCGGCCCTAGACATTGTGCAGTCTGCATCCAAGCATGAGATGCCCCCCCCCCCAACTATGCCTAAACCCAGACGCACACACGCATGTAAATACACACACAGACAGGCATGCAGACAAACATGCTAACATACCCAGACATGCAGGGACTCCAGACTTAACTCTTTATCGTTACTGGTAAAGCATACTGTCGGCTTTCTTGTTGCCTCCCCTGTCAAAGTGGCTCCTGGGTCCCACCGTGGCCCATGGAACGCCCGGCTCTGTGCCCACGGGCAGACCTGGAATGTGTGTATTGTAATGCTTGGGGGGGGTGGTAGTCCACAGCTGTTAAACTGTGAAAGCAATTCCGACAGGACTGTTAGACAAACGCCAGGACACTCTGTATCTGTGTGGTGAATCCCAGGGTATCTGCAGAACAGGAGCCTGGGACATAAACCCCTTTACATTCCCGCGCGGCATGCAAGGGGTTAATAGCTCCACAGTACAGTCAGCGCGGAAGCTGCCGGTGGAACCGGCCGGACTGGTTTCCAGTTAGCGTTGTCTGGGGAGGACGTACCGGGTGAGAGTCTGAGTGCTGCGCGTTTACTCGGCCTGAGCTGACATTCTATTTCGTTTGAGGCTCTTGCGGGTTCGGCGAGGATGATGGGAGTTGCGTTCCAGTCAGGCGTTTGCTGGTTCTGGGAGATCCTCTGATTTCTGTCAATGTTGCTTTGGCCGGGGAATGCGCGGATACAGAGGGAGGAAGACAAAAGCAGACCTTCTCTACAGAAAGGGTAGTAGGTATATGGAATAGACCTCCAGCGGAGGTAGTACAGGATGGTAAAGGGAGTTAAGCTTGGGATGTGCATAAACGTTCGCAGCCAGCTAATACGGGGAAGGTGATGAGATCAACGGCTTCAAGCAAACGTTTTTATGCCACCTGATATCGGCAGATAATCCCTCCATGTGTGTCCGGCCGGGGTATCTTTAACCCTTTGAGGCCCACAGGGGAGGGCATCGCGTTCATTGTAAATGTTATACCAGCAGTGTTGTTTATCTGTCGGCTCACACCTGGTTGATGGGGTAATTATGTCAGGTGATGGCAGAAATAACCCTGCGATTTCCCCCCCATAAGGGATCCGGTTACACGGAGGAGACTCATAAAGGAAAGTAACCCCTTCATGGCCAGAAGACTCCGTCTTACTTACTTTACTTTATTTTGCACCACATTTCATTATACCTTCACTGTATATACAGCGCTGGGGG
>VKOC01028443.1:0-16220 GCA_009364415.1 Spea multiplicata
TGTCTCACTGTGTGTGTGTCTTACTGTGTCTGTGTGTGTCTTACTGTGTCTGTGTGTGTCTTACTGCGTGTGTCTTACTGTGTTCATAGCTTATTCAGTTATTGTAATAAATATTTTAGCCCATTTTTTAGCTCAAAATATTTTTTCCTTTTTTTTCTCCTCTAAAATCTAGGTGCGTCTTATCAGCAGGTGCGTCTTATAGAGCGAAAAATACGGTATATTAAACACTATTTAAACCTCCGAAACATGGCATTACTCATACTCTCTATCTGATCTGTTTTCTCATATTGCCGATCCCCAGACCAGCTCTTAACTCAAGCCAAGGGTTTAATTTGCCTTAACCAACCACTTGTAATGTCCGGAGGTACATCCAGCAGTTGGCATTTAATAAAAACCAATGAGTATTCGTACTCATTTTAAGTGCGGCCATACATAAATGAGTGCATTAGCAAACATGTAAGAACCACAATATTAAGTGTTGTAAAAGCAGACGTATGAAAGCGATCTGTGCTCAGCGTTTGTCTCCTTTATCAGCAAAATATTTCGTGGAAAATGAATCTGTAAATCCAAGTGTTATTGCAATAAGAATGCCCTGAAATATGCCTTCGATGTTTGCCAAGAACCCCTGCCATACATTCAGTGCACGGTTCAATGCAGCAGAACAATCCGGTTTCGTACAGTGAAGAACAGAGCAGGTAAGAACTTCACAGCCCAAACTTGTATCGAGACACGTATCATATAACCATCGGGGCAGGAGCAAAGTGTCAAACATTCACTAAATGATTACTTATAGGAACCCTCGTGCTCAGGGCATCAGTAACCCCCCGAGAAAGGTTCAAATAACCAAACAGTCCCAAATCAAAACAGTTCTTCTGCTAATGATTCCCCTTAAATGAACACAGACACTCACACTAACACAACCAGAAACTCACACTTACACACACTAACATACATAGACACAAACATTCCAAAACACATAACCAAACACACACAAAACACACCTGTCCTGGTGAAGCCCTGGTCAGGTGACCCCCCTGATTCCTGTCTTCTTCTGGAAATTAGGGACATACAGAGTTAAATTTAGGACATTTACCCTGGAGCATGCTGTTGTCTTTTTTGGGAGGGGGGCTCTTTTTTGCCTCATTGCCTTCCTCTGTATCTGCCCATGATTTTACCAGATATTCCCTCTTTCCCTGGGGGTTTTGTTGTCTTTGGAAAGTATAGGATACACAGAGACGTATAATGGATAGATCGATGGATAGGGAGACCAAGATAATTCAGTCTTGGTGTTTTAGCGCAATTTATGGTTTCTCGGAAAATATTAACTAGGATAGTCATTTATTTAAGCTGTCTATAACATGTGGGTTTAAATGTTTGGTATAATGAGGTTTTCAAGTATGGGCCACGGGAGGGCTGCCACCATTAAGCCAAAAAGGGCAAATCCAGCCAAGTGGCCCAGTAGTAAACAGCAGAATACATTTGTCAGACAACATGCTCAATGCGCACTGTCCAGTCACGTCTAAAACATATTTACAGAAAGAGACTGCATACAAAGCACAGAAGTGATCCAGTCAAGGTGTAAAGGCTGTCTAAGGTCTTTTAACTTACTTTGTAGTTACAGTTTCCTCGTAATTTGAGAAAAGCATCGAAAACATCAAATTCCCAAGTTATCAAGTGTATTTCCTTTTTTCAGAATGTACAAATACATTTTACATGCCCCGAGCCAAATACAAGGAACTTTGTGCCATGAAAACAATTCTTTAATATGAAAACTCATTATTTTCTTTGAGTGTTTTATGTCTCTGTGCTGCGTGGCCACTGTGTAACATAAAAAATATTCAAAAGCCAGTAAATGTTAAAGGTTAATGATGCGGCACTCAGCTAATAAGGCAGAAATATCAGAGAATCCAAATTACCGGTAGTACAAAATCAAAAGCAATTTTCTTTAACATTTGCATTAAATAAGTATATTCCTTAACATTATATTTATTAAATGACACTTAAAGCTGTTTAATTACAAGCAGCAGTTTCCCCACGGCTTATTCTTCTCCTCACCCTATTGCTTCTAGATTGTAAGCTTGTGAGCCGGGGCCTCTTTACTAATTTATCTGTTAGTCCTAGTTTTGTCATTCCTCTTGAATATATACTTGTATGAAATGCTGCAAAAATTGTTGGCGCTATACAAAAAAATGTATAATAATGATGGGCTGGTTCAAAAGAAATCGCCCATATATTTTAAATAGGTATATTTGCATAAAATCTGAATAGGTATATTTGCATAAAATCTGAATAGGTATATTTGCATAAAATCTGAATAGGTATATTTGCGAGCAGGGCCAGAATGGGGAGATCAAGGCAGCCGGTGGCTGCCTAGTGACAGTATGGCCGACGGCTGGATATGCGAGTCCACACACTACATTTTTTGTGCTAACGTAGCATGCGGCCCCTGATCTGGCACTGGAGCAGGACAGCAGTTCTTCAGCAGCAAAACCAGCTGCCGATCACCCTGTTGGGCTGCACAGTCTTGGTGGTGTAAGCAGTGCCTGGTGCTGCACATCTTTAGGAGATGAAGATCCCCTTTACTGATGATCACAGACATTGTGATTAGGAAAACGGGGTCGTAGTGCCCTGTCTGCTGAACACGGAGAAATAAAGAGCATTTCTACTGCTTCAAACAATGCATGACCAATACACAAAGATGACAATGGCATCCTTAGCCGACCAGATTTTCACATTAAAATAACTTTTGTTAGGCATAATGTTACTGATTTGTGTGTTTTGCTTTGTCATTGTGTTTAATAAACACCTATTTACTACTCCTATGCCTCCATTTTGTTGTGTTTAATGGGGGGGGCAAATATGGGTGCTTCCCCAATTATGTATTATAGAACACACGAGTTCCACATTTTGTTTATGTAGCATAATTCAAAGGTGATAACATTGTTTTGACTTTGTATGGCCAATTCGGCAGAAATATTTCTCAGTACAAGCTGACATATTTGTATAGCCGAGTGAGCGATGTTAACCTGTGACCAAGGAAACAAAACAAACAATACAAGATTCTACTTCTTAAGTGTTACTTTCTGCTGTTGGCTCCACAAAAGACCGGACAATAACTGGCAGCTTTTGACGCTATGGGAAGCAATTATATTGTAAATATTAGGGCTGCAACAACTAATCTATAAAATCGATAATAATCGATAATGAAAACCATTGTCAACGATTTTAATTATCGATTAGTTGAATCGATTTGATCAAATATAAGATGAGAGTTTTTTCAGAGCAAAATGGTTTTATAATCTGACCTCAAATAGAGGTCGGACTATAACACTAAGATCCAGATCCTCAGCAGCGCTGCAGGGGACCCGGATCCTCCTGTCTGGCAGCCGGTGAACGTCTGTGCGATGTTTTTATTAAATATGAAAAAATAGTTTAGATGTGAATTACTATTTACTAGTTAAACTTTATTAGGTATTAAAACCTAGTCTGAGAAATGTTGTGTTTGGGTCCTTGTTCATTAAATTATTTTAAATAAACAAAAAATAAGCATATTGTTTTTTAATCAGATTAATCGATGAATCGAAAAAATAATCAGCCAACTAATCGATTATGAAAATAATAGTTAGCTGCAGCCCTAGTAAATATATATGTGTTATGTAGTGCTTGCAGAGAAACTGTCCACATGTGCACATTTTTAGACTATATGGACAAAAGTATTGGGACACCTGGCCATTACATCATCTTTGACTTTTATGACATCACATTCTTAATACATAGACATTAAAATGTAATCCACTGTCCACTTATTATACAAAGTAAAGGTCACCTAGATACTGCCAATGATTATGTTTAAGGCTAGCTTTGCACTCCATCATTAAAGAGGTTAAACATCCACACACACATACCCCTTTTCTCCTAAAACAACATTCTGCATACCTTCTCTTAGGATACTAAGTCTCCAGAACCTACAGGGTCACCCATAGCGGTGTGAAGTAGGCTTTTAGGCTTGCCCTGGGGTTGGCAGCCCACCAAGATTTTTTCAGTATCCAGTCCAGCCCTGCTGACCAATTTCGTTGAAGAAGCCATTACAGACGTTGTAAGACTATAAAGCGAACATATACTTTTGAAACTGAAAAGGTATATTTGCTTCTGCTGGTGCTCGGATACAGTTTGCTTTTCCTGGTATTATTTCATAAACCCTGGCACAGAACGCGCTAATAACATATAATCAACAAGCAGGCAGAATTTCCTTTTCTTGGACTCTTGGGAGGCTTTCCTTTGTGTGTTTATAATTGATTGATACTAAATCATGCAAAATAATTTGTTTCTTTCACATTTTATGTAGCGGTGCATATTTCAGTTAAAAGTAGACGTGGGTAATCACCAGTTCAAACAAAAATGGGAACATTGTCTATTCTCCAAATGCCAGGGCTGCCAGATTTTTTTATATCATTTACAACACTAAAGTTTGAGTGCTTGCAAGTTGGCTAGAAATGTGAGAACTGGATCCCTGCCTCCCATAATGCACCTGTGGTAATACTTGCCAACTACCAGGGGTTAGCTTTAGGTTAGTGGCGCCTGGGTGCAGTTTTTCTTTGGTGCTTCCCCCGTAACTGAAACAAACACACAAACATACTGTAACACACAGACATATGCTTACAGGATATGCTCACTCATGCTAACACAATACTCTCATACACACACACACTAACACCATACTCTACCCTCATGCAGCAACACACACTCATTCAACACCCTATGCTGGAAGGAACTCAATATGCATAGCTTGGTGTGCAAAATGTATCTGGCTATAAAATATCCTTTAAATACAAGGAAACTGCTTTTCAATATTCATTTTGTGAACATAAGGATTAAAACAAATAAACATGCAATTAAAATGAACTATTACAATATGCTAATAAGGCCTGGATTTATACGTAACTATGAGGATCATCTAAATGTTGGCGTCAGTTTCCTTTTCAAGGATAGGAACAGAGAGAGCTTGAAGTATGTGGAGTGCAGGGGAGTAAAGCCGATAAGGAGAATGATGAAAAGCTTTTCTCCTGAGAGAAAATAGCAGCAGAATGCAAAAACAGAGCCAGATACTTGCAGTGTATGGGATGACTAACCGGATGAATGAGGACGTAAAGCACACGGGTAAAGCTATATGGAGTGTAATAGCATCTATAATCGTTAATAAAGATGAATAGAAATTGCACTTGCAGGCCCATATCAGTATAGAATGGTAGAGAACAAAATGGTGTCTTCGCTTGTTTCTTCTAACCAGCAAAACAGCGTGATACAAGTACAACACGCATTAAACATTTTCAATAAGCCACACATTACTATTAATTATTATTATTATTATTATTATTACTATTGAAGTCAAGAGTTGAAACCCTAGCAGGGCATACCTAGGGCCCAGGCCCCCACCCTGTCTCAAGTTTGTCCTCTATATTAAAATAACCTACCCCTTTTACTCTCAGCACCTCACGTTAACCCTTTAAGGCTGGCAGAGACAGAAGTCCTACATTGCTGCAGGACCCCCTGCAGACCTATGTTCATACAAGGGCCAAAAACTTGTGATGATGGCCCCGTTGGACAGTTGCAGTTTTTACTCATCAACAATCACATGCACAGTTACAGACATATTTACAAAGGCAATGATAAGGCGTTGTTACTTAGCAGTTACTGCATAGCAGTGCTTTTCATTAGGGATCATATAAATGATCCCATTGGAGGTGATCTAAGACCCCTGAATACTATGTGAGTTTTTTAAAAGATAAAAGAATAAATTAATAGAAATAAAAAGTAGCAAAATAATAATGGCACCTCAGTAATGTCTTAATGGCAAGAGCAGGGCCCTCTTTAGTAATGTATAAGTTTCTCTTAGTCTGACAGTTCTAGTTTTGTCATAGCCCTTAAATATATGTTTTGTAAGAAGCGCTATATAAATAAAAGATAATAATATTAATAATAAAAATAATAATAATATGCAAAGACCGCAAGGAGATCTCCAGTCTGCTCCCTGGCAGACCAGAGCACAGAATGCTTTTAAAATGCTTTACTTTGTAAGAAAAAAAAAAAGAGGAAAATAAAATACAAAAAATATTTAAAAAGTAATAAAATACTCCCAAAAACCACTCAAACCACCTCTGCAAAAATATAAACGTTAAAAAACCCTGCATTACTGACCAACCCAAACATACTGAAAAAAGTAAATATATACAGCAGGTTATGGGAGTGCTTTCACCCTTTATTCCCTTCTAAATCATAAAAAACTATGCATGTCGGCTATTATTGTACTCTGGGAATGTTGCGGGGTATAAATTAGGGTTGCTTTTGGCACAAACCCTGTAGATGCCTTGATTAATTTTTGCATCAAATATAATATTGTGCATGACACCACTTATCATAAAATAATTATTACTCAGGCCTGGGCTGGCCATCTGGCCCACCTGGCAAATGCTAGGTAGGCCACTGGCCATTGGCACTCCATACTCACCCAACGAGTGCCGACAGCTAGATAAGCAAAAAAACAAAACACAATACACAGCTGTCGGTCACACTTCATTATCAGGGGTCCACTGGCCTTAAAGTGCCAGGGCTGCCTTGTAATTACCTGTACAGCCCTTTAATTACCGATTATAAAGTATTGAAAATATTCAATAGCCCTGAGAAGTGACATAAAGGAAAATTTACTAAATCTGCAAATTTTCAAAAAAAACCCCCAAAAAAACGAACAAACAAAATTGGAATTGCAAAAACCTAAATATTTCCCTATGGATGTATTTAAATAAAAAGTAAAACTATAGTAGGCACTACATTGTTTTAGTATTAATTCAACAATTTATTACACTTTTCATACAAATATTTATTTTAGTTTATAGTTGCAACCACCAAAAAGTCATACAAACTTTTGCCATGCACTGGATAGAGGGGGGCGACTTTTGGACCCCCCTGCCTATATGTAAGGATTGAATATAAAATGTTTTATTACTTGTAAACGTAGATATAAATTCCTTTAAAAATGCACACAAAATGTTTGCGCACATATAAGCCACGGCGAAGAAAAATGCACACATACTAGATGTACTTTCATTGAACAACAAAAGACAACAAAAAAGCAAAAAAAATTCCAGGTGTACCTAAAAAAAGTATATAAAATGCTTCTTACCTCCAAGGACCATACCCGCCTGACAACATTTCCTCAGACGGCAGGAAGGACAGTTCTTTCTCCGGATTTTATCGATAATGCAGTCATTTCTTCCCGCACATAAATAATTGTGCTGTCCTGAAACAAACAATCAAGAAACAATATTTAAAGTAATTTATGCTTGCTATGCTATTATGTATCAAGTTTTTTCAAAATTAGTCAGAACACAATTCATCAAATTAAAGGCCCATTAAAAATGTCTGTGCACTCCTGGGTTTTTTCCAAGAATATGAGATATTTGTGTTATTTGAAAGAATATGTAGGCCCTTCTTCAGGGTCACTGCATTAGACTCCAATGGAGACATTGGGATTAAAACATGCTTTCGCCGCTAATAAAAATTTTAGCCCCAGATTCTCCATTTGGTGCTATTAAGTTGAGATTTGGGGCTTCAGTCCTAGTAGCCCCCCCCCCAACTCTACTTGACTATACTCTAACACGATTTTGAAACCAGCAGGCTTAATTTGTAATATTTGCTAACTTTTTTGTCAACTTTTCCTATTTTTTATATTTATCAAGGGAGGGGTCTAATACGCAGTTAGCCTATGCAATGTACCTAGCTTTACCTTTAAGATTTTGTTGTTATACATTTAATCGGTGATTGATTCAGGGCATACACCAGTGTGACCAGTTTATTGTTTGGCTCGCAAACCATTATTACATATCTGCTTTCAGGATCTAGGTCTTAAATATCTATTTTTTAATGAATGATTCTTTGAGAACATTATCGATACTCCTCTCTTTTGTATTCTTTATAGACGCACTTATCCATACAGGAAAAGTATTCGAATTTAAAGATGATTGTCTGTCTCCAATGCGTCTCTAGTAATCTGCAAATTTTTTCATGTTCTTTTCCTAAAAAAATCCAATAGCATGTGAATTGACCTTGAGCATTTAAAAAAAAAAACCACATAAAAACATCCAATGTCCCCCTTATTGGGGGTAACTAAACAATTCCATTTATGTGTAACTAAACACATACATATGATGATAGTCCTTTCTAAGGTCTTAAATTTATATGTAAAGGTTATACTTGTATCTATTTCATTTTCTATCAAGGGGATCTGGACACAGTTTTACATCTCGTTTGCCTTACTTAAATGTAATTCTTCAACTACTTTGATCTCGTGTGACAGCCCAGAGGTTGATCTGCTTAATTGACAACAGTGTTCTCTACAAGGCCATTGACATCGGAGGAGACGAAGAAACATCAGTACATGAGTCTGAGAAGTTATTGTTCATTATAAGAGTTTATAAGAGTTGCCTTGCACTGGCAGTTGAATTACAAAAGCCTGGATCTTAGGTGGCTCGTTAAATTGAGCCTCTTATATCTACGTACGCAACCTACCCAAATTTCCTTAAAAAGTATTCATTCATTAGCAATCAGCAACTTGCATTTTACAGAAGACTGTTTAGTTACCTATCTGCAGTACTATTCTAGCTGCTTTGTTATAGTTTTTTAAAACGAAAAAATTTATTAATTTTGAATACTTTTAATTATTTTTAAAATTAATTAATTCTTTTTTAAAAAAATTATTAATTAATTTTATTAATTAATTAATTTTTTATATTTTTTTTAATTAATTTTGAAAAATTTATTAATTTTGAATACTTTCCTATGATTGGCTATGTTTTAATATGAATTGTGCGATTCATGGCTTTTCAACGTATTTGTCATGTATGTATTCCAAATTCCGAAATTCCCAAAAGCTTGTTT
Organism: Spea multiplicata; assembly: GCA_009364415.1. Taxonomy (NCBI): domain Eukaryota; kingdom Metazoa; phylum Chordata; class Amphibia; order Anura; family Pelobatidae; genus Spea; species Spea multiplicata. The sequence goes on from VKOC01028443.1 coordinate 8,932, forward strand.
TGTTCACAATTGTGATAAAAGATTTAAAACAAATCAAATTACACAATAATTAAACTCAAGTCAATATACAATTTTTTTTTATGGGATATGTTGTGTTTGGTAGCACAAGGTTATGTTATTGAGGATAACGTGTCCAATTGTATAAATGCAAAAGGTGAGTATCGCTGTTTGTGTTATTAAATTCTTTTGCTGGACTAATATTTGATTTTAGGTCTAGCTCAAGAATACAAATATTGATTTTACGGAATGGTTGGAATCTCTCTGTGATATTTTATGACTGCCTTGTAGAATTCCGGTGAAACCATATTCTTTTTTAATAATTTCACATGTAATGTTTGAAATCGGTATTTTGTACGAGAATGCCTTTCAGTCTAGGTTCTGGTTTCTTAAAAGGAATGATTACGTGATTTACAAACTCTGAAGTGATAATCCAGGATATTTTCGGGTATATTCCTCTATTGACTTCAGTGAGAGTGTTTTCTAAAAAATGGATTATGAGTTTTGTATTGTGTTACACCTGACAGCCTAGATAAGTAAAAATCTAATTAGTCTTTATCATGAAATATAAGGATAATCCTGACGCAAAGTTTCAAAGGAGGTCTTTACTGGACCAGCTTTAGAGTTTCAAGGTCCATTAACAGACTATGTCTTCGGCTCCCCTGGTCTTTTCTATGCTGCTTTTATATTGTCCATTTGACAAAAAATGTATTAGACAGGGCTGACTTGTGCACATTGAGTATTGTTGTTCTGTCCTTTGTTTTGGGACACTATATTCTAGAGACTTTCGTTTAGGATTGCCTCCCTGGGCTGAATGGTGCCAGCCTTCTACTGTAGAGCCTGTGATGTTCCTTCATAATGCATTGTGATATAAGAGAGATGGAAGATTCAGCTTTCCTGCAAACTCATGGGTTTGTGAGTATATATATATATATATATATATATATATATATATATATATACCCCTAGTGTTGTTTTTCCCCTGGGGAAGAGTTTTCCAGCTAGCATCATGACTCTGGATGATGTCATGATGACTTCTAGCCAACAAATACTTGCCTGGGTTCTCTTGTTTGGTAAAGGGGAAGGATAATAAACCCATCTATTTCCAGTCATAAGAGCATAAAACATGTAGGGTATTTAAACATTCTTGCTGAATAGAATGAAATATACACCTAAAAGCTGTAAGGAATCATAAGAACACATATCATTTCTCTTTTATATTTTCTAAAGTTTCCACCTTCTATATTAGGAAGGCACGTGGCTCCTTTAACCCGTTATGAATTTACTAATTACTTCTCTACTGAATAATAGGCATTAGTTCCCCAGTAGCAGCGCCGATGGTGTATATCACATACTAGTTCCAGGGCCGAATCTACAGATTATAGTTTAAAAGGGTGCATTCTGAAAATGGGGTTCCATGAACAGCATACAAGATCTAAGGTGGCGCATTCATTTCCATCCAGAGAACAGTAATACAAAAAATTATTAAAAAAAGAGAAAGCTTGTGTCAAATATCACAATGTGCTGCTAGAAATTCATTACCGGCATCACCTGCCTAGTAACAATTAGACAAAACTAGACAATAACCAGTGCACTCTTATGAATAGTGAAAGTAAATATGTAATGTGAAATTGAAAAAAAAGTGTTGTAATAAACCAAACACTTCATATATATGTTGATAGTAAATATGTGAAATGTGTGTTAATGATACTTCAAATAATATCTGTGATTAAAATGTGATAAATAAGTGAAAATGAAGTAAAAATAACTCTAATACCATCAAAGAATTATATAATAGAATCCAAAAAAATTATTAATATTGAAGTAGGGTAATTATAGAATTACAAATAACTAACCCACCCCCCCAAAAAAAAATGATACAAAACATAAAAAGAAGAAAAAAAATATAATACACCAAAAAAAACAGTCTTTTTTTGCATTTTTTTATTTTATCTTAGCAACAAGGATCAGCAGCTGTTATCTGGTCCTGATACTGGGTTCTTGTTGGGTTTACTACATTCTACTGCTTGTTGGTTTATTATCTACGAAGTAATTACAATACTTGTCATTGTAGATTACCTACATGAGTTTTAATTGGGAAGCACCATGTATAAAAGTATAAAAAAGTATATCGGCTGTGAATAATGCAAATCGCGGTGTTGTTCTGGACATTTAAACCGTCCGGCGCTAGCCAAAGAGTATCGGCTTTTTTATTTTCAAAGGAATTTGTTTTTCAAATAGTCCATCCTTGAACATTACAAGTAGTTCTTTTTCTGCAGGACTGGAAGTGCAGATTGCAGTAAATAAATGTTTAATTTCCACAAACTGACCCGCAAAACAGAGAATTGAGTTAATAAAGTCAAGGACGCGCATACTAAGTCATGAATGCCTACATTTTAACCTCACTTTTTTTTTAACATTTTTCCATGTTAAAACCAATTTGGTAAGGGATAACATGATGGGAATATATATATATATATATATCTATATATATTTTAGGGCAACAGAAATCACCATGTCCAAATTCTGACTTCATCTTTATTATAGGGATACACAAAAAAATGATAGATCATACTGTGCTTTAAAGAGGGTCTTATCTTAAATATGATGATAATATATATATATATATATTTATACATTCATGCATACATATATACATTCATGCACACACACACATACAGAATAGCTTGATGTCCTTTTAGGACACACCAGATAATGTTGTATAAAACGTTATCTGCTGTTCAAGGTACTCTGCTGGCTCCATGTAATATAATTCTATAAACAACTTCTGACACAGTGATGTAACTGTTCTGTGTCAGAGTCTTCTTGGAAACGTTTAGTAACTGTTGCCAAATGTGTAATAGATTAATTCATGGGCAAAATCCCAGAGCCCCATGTATTTAGTGGGATCCGCTCTAGCACATAGCTCAACAGAAAGCACAATGGCGTAACGAAAAAAGCAACTAATGTTCGGGGGGGGGGGGGGGGATGCCGAGCGTCTCCTTTAAAGTGCTGCTTTACAAGCCTCTTGAATAAAAAGCACACATGGGGGAAACGGGGTCACCGGAAAAGTTTGAACGTTTGCCTGCACTTTGAAAAACTGATTTAAAATGCAAAGTATCCTGGTGGCTGGCGGTAAGCTGCCAGGAATGAAAGGCTGAGGAGGGATGGGTTTGGCAGCGCTGGCTTTGGGGGCCGTCAATGGACATGGCAGGGGTTGCTCGTGCCCAGTGATGCCAGTGAGTACCACAAAGCCACCAGGGAGGGCAATAGTTATGGGGTAAGCAGACCAAGCGGGTCACAGGCATTTATTCCTATGCGACTACAGCTCACAGGCCAGCAAGATGGTCGACTAGAGGTGGGTGAGCCAGCAGCACCTAAACATAAGGGAAGACCAGGTAAATGTCCATATGGGCCAACGTACTAGTCATGAGGAGGCGTTTCAGCTGGCTCAGTTCCAGCGTGTACATCTTCACTTTTGTGAAGCCAGGCCAAGCCAAATGATGGGCTCTAGACAGAAGACGATTATTAAAACTTAGTAGCTTTTTGGAAAGACAGAAAGAGGCGTCCTGTAAGGCAGTGGTGTAAATAATTCTCTCCCAGGTACAGTTAAGTCAGTTAAAGGGACATTTTAAAAAAAAATCTAGCTTCAACATCAGCCTGCCTCTGACAAACTTTTTGGTCCTAAGGGCAAGTAAGACCAAGTGGCACCTCAGCCTCTCCTCCATACATACACGCACACTCACCTTTACCTACAGCCAGACTACAGCCCTGCGAGCTGCCGGGATACTACAGCCGGGTCATATGATATAGTGCTATGTGGCCCCCACTGAGTTTCCACCTCCCAAAGCCTGCCGGCCCAAGTTTGACCAGTCCTGGCTCCAGGGGCCAGCTCACTCCTGTTCCCAAACCCACGGTTAGGAATGTATTTAAATCCTACGGGCAGCCCAAGCAGGGTGTTATAACGTCACCCCTAGGCTCTACTTGAATTGCATTAACATTCGGTTAATTAAGTATCTGCAGGACGATACCTCAAAATCTCTCCCACCAGACACACACGGCATATGTATTTATAATACTAAGGTGAAAAGAAAACATGATTGTACATACATACATACATATATGTATTGGATATAGGTGTAATAATTAGAATTGGGGGTAAACTTTAATAATATGGTAGTTTCCCTTTAAAAGGGACAGTGATAAGGAACTACCAGGAGATGAAAATCGGTCCCGGCCCTTTAAGGCCAGAGGCTGATAAATGACTTGAGTGCGGAACACATGCTGCACACTTTGACACTTTTCTGCCTTTTTTCCCCCACAAAAGTTAAACGAAAGAATAGTTTATTGCAAATCACAACAATACGTTTATGACACTTTTCAGTGGAACATCTATCTGGATGGGCGGATGGATTATTATGTAGGAATAACAAATAAATATAACGCTGGAAAGGCTTTGGGGCAGGTTTTATAATTGAGCTAGGATTTTAATTGAGCCATATATATATATATAGTGAAAAACTCCGTCAGGTGGGGTTTTATTCATATAGCTCTATGAAAATCTATTAAAGAAATCCAAGGCTTAGCATAAAATATTTAAGGCTGTGATTATACGCCGCACATTTGGGAAGCTTTTTTCCAACGTTACAATTACTCCTAAAAATAATAATAAGCTTTGTACTAAAAATCCAAAAACACTGGAGAATAGAGCTTGGGTAGTAGTTGTAGCTTAGGAGAAGATCCAGCGTTGGTGGTCGGTCGTGAAGAAGGTGCTTTAATGTATTGCTGAATTTTTATTCATTTATTAATTAACATAATAATTGAATAATAATGTAACTATTCAATGTATTACCTGTTCATGTATTAAGTTTTAACTGGTTAATGATTAACTTATTACCATTAATAACGTATTACTGTATTAACGGCATTACTGTGTGTTTAGGGTAACCAGATTTCCCGTGCGATAGGCAGATTTGGTGGGCCCCATGTTAATTGCAATTGATGAAAATGGGTAATTACACGTAATAAGTAAAGGAATAACACGTTTGTCAATGAACAATAATCAGTATCTCACCTTCCCTCATCCTCTGGGGGGGCTTAGACCAATGGGGGTCTTAAGCAGCTACTTAATCTCGTTATATGGTAGCGCTGCCCCATATGGAAAGAGTATACCATTTGTCATGGATGTCAGTCATATGATATTTTGGATGACTTTCTCTCCTTATACGCCACATTTAGATCATTCTTTACGCCAATGCTTATGAAGTCCTTTCCTCCATAGACTTTCATCAGTCAGAGGGTCTGTCTAGGTGATTAAGACTGGGCCATTCTATTGTTTACCACAGGCAGTACGATAGGGAGTCAGGGTGTGTCAGGGTGTGGGCTAAGATAACAAAACTAAAACACATATAAAATGCCGTTTATAAACGTATTTTTAACCCATACTAGGAATAAAAAAAGCTGCTAATATGCTAATAGACTGAATAAGCGTACAAAAGAGCAAATTAACAATGCAGTCAAACTGGCAATATACAATTTGTAATAAGATTGTCAGAAGGAGAAGAGGGCCCTGATCTTGTGAGCTTACACTCTAACAATGTTTAATAAACATTTCAGAAAAGACTTTCCTTTTTAAACCAATTATGAAAGTTCTGGTCACTGAAAGGTGAAAACCGGAGACAGAAATAGTTATCTAACCCCACTAGATTCTTCGACATACATATTTTTTCAGGGAATGCTTCATTTTGTGTGGCAGTCATGTGACACCAAACGAACGCCCCGATTTGCACCTTTGTGAATGAACCTCTCACCTTCTACAGCTCGTTTGAAGAACACTTTGCAGCTTCCGCAGGTGACCACGCCGTAGTGACATCCTGAGGCCTCGTCTCCACAGATCAAACAGATCTTCTGCGGTAACGACTCAAAGCTGTATGGGGAACCCTGCTCCGGATCGCTATCGGCCCTGCGGTTCAAAGAGATCAAACAACAAATAATGTATTTTAAAGCAGATCTGTCACTTTGCCCAAGTATTACAGCTCTGCGGTACAGTGGGGCAGCTACATGGGACAATGCACAAAAATCGGGACTGTCTCATGACAATCGGGGCTGTTGGGAAGTATGTAAAGCAGTAAATATGTGTTAGAAACACCTTAACATCCCTTTTACATTATCTACACAAATTTTCCTCCCCATCGAGTTATGTATCCCTAATGTTGTGTTACTCTCCTTCTTTACTGTAAGGATTGCAACAGATTTTTCCTTTAGTATTTTTTTTGTCATATTTTCTGTTTTTTTTAAAAGTTAACATTTAGTGTTTATTGTTTGTTATAAATGTTTAGATTGTAAGCTCTTTGAGCAGGGGCCTCCTCACCTGTTGTTTCTCCAAGTCAAATTATAATGTTATATACTACTTGCTATGTCCTGTCTACCCATTGAACAGCGCTACGGAATCTGATAGTGCTTTATAAACTATAAATTATAATAATAAATAATGAATACAAATTCAATTGAGTGAATATCATGTCTGTCTTTGTTAACCCTTTATGTGCTACACTTCTATACACTACTAGCAAAGAAAGTTGTTTAATGTTTTAGTTTCTGTTTTCCTTTTTTCTTGTTCACCCCCCCCCTCTTAATAAAACGGTAATTTGGTACATTTTCAAAATGTGTGTTAGTTTAGGATATTAATGAATAAGTGAATTTAGGATATTAGGTAAATATATATTACCTTCTTTGTTATACGGAAAATCTAAGGAAAATGTACGTCACTGAGAGGGAGGGAGGTAGATAGGTGGGACAGTCTTCCAGCAGAAGTGGTAGAGGTTAATAAATGGAGGCAATTTAAACAAGGATGAGACTTCTGATTATCCTGAGTCTAAGACAAGAACAAGGACTGATTAAGGATTGGGGATTTTACTGCAGAAAAAAATAGGCAGACTGGATGGGGCAATTTGTTCTGATATGCGAACATTTTGGCTTGCGTTAGAGAATTTTATTTTAGATCTCATGATGGAAGTTTAAAAAAATTCTATGTATTTCCTTTAATAGTCCAATCAATTGTTCTGAGCTTTCCGCTCAGCGATTGTTATCTTACACTAGAACTCCTAATACATACTTGGAATCAATGCTGCCAGGGGTAGAGTGACCCAAGGGCACTTTATGCAAAGAATGAGACTTCTGATATAATTCAATGGAAGGAGACTGGGTCATTTAAAGACTGGGTACAAAAAATATATTGTTTGATAGATATATATATATCTACATAGATAGCTATTTATTTTATAATTATAAAT
>VKOC01028444.1:0-16983 GCA_009364415.1 Spea multiplicata
CAACCTCTGCTTCTGTCCGGCACTTCCGCTGGTGTCAGGCTGGTGCTCCATCATAGAAGCCCCAGAGGAAGTGCCGGGCAGAAGCAGAGGTTGTCTAAGCACATATGCATTGTGCAGACATCCACCGGCTATCAGAGATGAGGGTCCAGGTCCCCTGGAGCGCTGAGGGGGTTTTGGATCAGATCTTATAGTCAGACCTCTATTTGAGACTACCTCGAATATAAGATGAGCATTTGCTCTGAAAAAAGCAAGTTTTATTTTTGAGCTAATACCGTAATACGGCTAATTCTTCCTTATAATAGAGACATATATTTCGACATAGAACCCCAAAGGGTTAAAGGTGGTCCATCTACTTGTTTTTCATCCCAATTTTACCAACTTCTAAAATGATAATATCCCTCTCTTTTAAACATGCTAAAATTAGCTTAAATTCAAACTTTTTAAAAGACACCGCTGTGCAAAAAATCTCTCTATATTTTTAAACAACCCCCTATATGCCACTCTGCACCCCCCCTAGATTTCCCAATGCATCTTCAGACTCCCTGGTGACAACCTCTGCTTCTGTCCGGCACTTCCGCTGGTGTCACGCTGGTGCTCCGTCATAGAAGCCCCAGATATATCTATCTATATATCTATCTCTATATTTATATATATATACACACTCACTAGCCACTTTATTAGGTATACCTGTTCAATTGCTTGTCAACACCAATAGCTAATCAGCCAATCACATGGCAGCAATTCCATGCATTTAGGCATGTAGATGTGGTTCAAACATTGACACCTCATATAATTTTATATAATTCAGGAAAACCCAGACCAGCTTTATTAGGCCTTTTATAACCATATATGTTGCTGGTGTTGGTCTCTGATTCCCATTCATGAGAAAAAAAAATATTTCAATATTTTTCCAGCTGTCCATGAGTGGTGATCTGGCTATTGTACCTCTTCCCGAGTTTTGTCTAAAGGCTGTCTTGTACAGCAGGCAATTACTTTCAAGGGATCCATGGATATAGAGGCAAAGGTGATAATTGATAACCTTATTTGCATGTGCCTACCCAGAATCCCTTGTGGTTGTGGCAGCACCATGAGATTTCTGAGGGGAAAACAAGCCTTCTGGCTTGTCTGGTGTCTGTAGATGAGTGTTTAATAATACTTCTACTACCCCTTAAATTTAAATGGAAGGGTTACCATAGCACCTTTTGTTGTCACCATAACTTATGTAATAATATTTTTCCAGAAACTCGTGTAACAGTAAAATAAGCCTTAACTATATTTGTATGGGTTAACCAAAAAACTTCTAGACCTTTTCATTTTTGGGTTTGGTCACTCACCTCATTAATCATAGATAGATAATTCATTTTGGGGGTTTGTTGCAAATCAAGCATGTTCTTTATACCTAAATAATCTATCGTTTTATTTGACCAATCAAAATCAAAAATTGGTCTAAATTTGGTTTGTTCTAATATTAGAAATGACCTGAGTTTTGTCAAGGCTCAATTTATACATGCATTTGCCTCTTTTTTAAATAATAGTTGTAACTGCTTTAATCGATCTATGGCGATGTTAACAAGGGGTTATTTTTTAATTTAATTGGGACGCCTTGACTACCTCTAAATTTCTAATCATGGCTGCCAATGGTTCTATTGACAGGGTGTATAACAATGGAGTACAGGCTTGTCGCTTACCATATTTGATTTTTAAGTATTCCCTATCTAGAGGAAATTAGGGTATGTTCTAAAATAAGTAAAAGATGGACCAGCCACACTGGTATAGGTATTGCAGGAAAGGAACTAGGAAAGGTGAGCTAAAGTATGTTAAGGCATAGGTTTGTAGGCATCCATAAAGAAGAGGATCTTAAGGGATTTTTTAAAGGCAAAATAGATGGTATGTCACTCTCTTAGCTCGGGCTTCCTTTTACAAGGACCGAAGGGATGATGCGGGCCATGTTTTTAAGATGTAGGTAGTGAACGATAGGTCAGAGTCAAGGATGACACAGAGACAGGGAGCTTGAGGGGATGGTGAGATGGTTGCACTATTGACAGGTGAGTAATCCTGACAGGCTGTATAAGTGAGCAGAAAAAGGGACAGTAAATCAGCCAGACCATAACAAGCATTTCACCTGGAAATTATCAACTTTCTACTTTACTCTTTGTTATACTCTAAGAAGTAAATGGCTTATTAATTAACTTAAGTTGCTGTAGAAAAACTCCTTATTTGAGCATCCGACTTATTTGTTTCTTCAAGATTAAAGATTGTACTGTAGTACTCCTTAAAAGCTTCTCTGGACTTCATCTTCTTTGATATTTTATCAACCCGGTTGTTGCTGCAATGCTATTTTTGTACAAGCGGAGTAATTGCCTTATTAACTTTTATGTTTGGAAAAACATATATTAAAATTGAATTAGGTCATTGCTACAGGTTATAAAACTCATAAAACGAACACAAAACATTTGATAATATAAAACAAAAAGAATACTTAAGCATTAAAATGGTCATGTAGTTCTTTCAATTAGTCCTTCATCCTTGGGAAGCCTCTTTCAGCTAACAGGCTTCTCCGGACGCCTTCTTGTGGAGCTTCGTTCTGAGTCTCCTGACCCAGAACACTTCTGTTCGCTGCACTCTCTTTTCGTAGACTGACTATTGCAGCCTGTAACTAGTTATCCCAGAATCCCTTGTACCTCCCAGAAAGTGGTTCACCCAACCCCTCTTTCCAGCGATTTCCTGTATGACCCAAGTTTGAAGGAGATAGACAGTGTATTTGAAAATACACACATTTATGTAGAAATACAGCGTCTTCTGCTTCAGCTGCCTGACCCCCTGGTAGCATCCCATATATGTTGGAGCCTTTGATTCCAACCCCATTTGTACTGCATTACTATTCAAATGACCTTACATTGTAAAACATATAGTTGACCTTACACACACACAAATCTTCCCAAAAGCATATGTTTATGTATTAAGTGTAATATCACATTTTAAAGGCATCTTTCATTTCTTAGAAATTAATTTCCCAGTGAACAATCCTAGAAGTATTAATTTGCCAACCTAAGACTTACTGGCATGTAGCTCCCTGCTAACTTTTTTGTAAATTGGTACAATTCTTTTGGAATTATTCCTGCCAATAGTAGCTAGTTAAATCAGCTGGCCAAGGGTTTTGCCAGGACATATTTCGAAGCTCTTTTAATAACTTTGAGTGTATCCCATCAAGCCCCATGGATTTTTCATATATATTTTGGAGAGTTCAAGTAGAACTTCTTCCTCTGTAGACACACCAGTTTTATATGTCACCCTGTTTCTTGTTGCTAACACCTTCATCTTTCTTTTTAAAAACAGAATAGAAGTATTTTTTAAGCAGTCAGCTAGATCCTTATCCTCATTTATATAATTCCTTTAATTGGTTTTTAATTATTCCTAGTTTAGGTTTTCTATATTCACTTATATATCTGAAAAAGTTTGTGTCACTCTTTTTTGTTAACCTAGCAATTTTTTCCTCCGTATTTTTGGTGCATCTGATAATGCGCCTTTATATTTGTTCCATTTTACTATATTTATAGTTAGCTTTTTTCCATTCAGAATATGTGCCACGGTCTTCAATGTCAGTCAGTTGCAAGTAAGACACTGGCATATATAAAAACAGGTAAATATAACAGGAATACAACACTGTAGTTATGAAGAATATAATATTTGGTTCTGTAACAGGACATGGTCAAACTCTATCGTCTTCAGTTTGTCAGACACTACTGGAACTTGAAATTAAATTGGGTACTATATTTAGATGCAACTTAAATAGAGCTTTTTGATATTAAGCACAGAGATGAATTTGGCACACACAGAGGTAGCCATATAGAAAAGTGACTCATGTTTTGGGCTGTCCTTGACATTCTAGAAACATGGCATCATAAACACCTGACTACCTCTGCCAGAAAGCTTTAAATGGGCCCTGGTTGGACCTTACAATAATCCAAAACATACATCAAAATCAACTCAAAAATGGTTTACTGGCCACAATAGGTCCTACAATGCTCATCCTAGTCGCCTGACTTGAACCCCATAAAAAACATGTGGGGTGAACTGAAGAGGAGAATCTGCCAGCACAGACCTTGAAATTTAAAGGATCTGGAGAGATTCTGTGTTGAGGAATGGTCTTCGATCCCTTGCCATGTGTTCTCTAACCTCATCAGGCATTATAGGAGAAGACTCAGATTTGTTATCTTGGCAAAGGGATTGACTTAAAGGGTGCCAATAATTGTGCCACGTGTATTTAACAATTTATTTTAGATAATCCTGTGTTGTGTTTGTAAATGATATTCACGGCGAGTGCATTACTTTTGTGTATTTTTTTAAGAAAAGATCAAATGGTTAAACAATAGACATTTATCACAGCATTTTTGTTCACATTTGCCAATATTAGTGGAGGGCACTGTATACTGGTATCTGGTTTCTTATTGTTGCTTTCCCTATTATACTCTGTGATGAACTTTATCTGACTATACCTGGGCCTCCACACTGTTGGGATCATCAAAGTCCTTGTCCTTTTAGCTTGGGGCCCATCCCCTTGCTAAGTGCTTCACGTGCTCTTGGTGACGGCAGACATGACAGCATGTCAGCGTACACAGCGTCGGCTGTACACCTAAAGTTAGTGACCTCTTGGAGAGTTGGAAAGTAAGGGGAGCAGGGAGAGGAGGAGAAGTGAGTGTGTGTGTGTGTGTGTGTATGCATGTATAGTGTATGGTGTATGGTGCAGGTGTTAGTATGTTAGTTTGTGTTACAGGGAGCGACACAGAAGGAATTATGTAAACTAGTTATGCATCCTAGGCTTACTGTTCCACACAGCTATCATATGCATTGAAGTGTGTATGGTGGATGGAGTGTGCCTTTAATTTCTAGAGTAATGTTCAATTTGAGCAAATCAAATTCTTTTATAATATAATTTCTTCCAAGACAACTGTTTTTGCCTACGTTATTGTGAAGATTGAAAAGTTCAGATTTACATGAATCCTGTATTTATTATGTGGCCAATATGCTATAGTACATGCTTAGAATTATGAAGTTTCTTATTTTTATCAGTTTACATTGTATTAGCAGTTAATGTTTACATGGACCATTATTAAAACAATTATTTTAAGTCCCCTGCAGTTACCATTGAGCGATTCCTTGAGGCGCTTTCACTGGCAGTGCTTAAACAGTTTGAAGAAAGAAAACAGCTTTGAAGCACAAGTTACTTTGAGATACCCTGTATTCATGTTGCCTATTGATGGTCCAGAAGTAATAAAAATATACATTTGTGACTAGAAGTATGTGCTGTAAAGTGTATATATTTGTATGCCAAGAAACACATGTACAACATTAAATGTTAAAGCGATAATGGGAGCTTGACATTTATGCTCGTGTCTGTTATTTGTCCACAAGCTTGTCCTTTGGTTATGTACTATTTTTGCTCACTATTGTTTACCCACAAGCTCATTTTTGGGGGCTAATATATAAACTATATGTGTTTTGAAAACTAGACACCCTAGGGTATTTTCAAATGCTAGTATTTTAACTCTGTCCATGCACTAATTCTATCGCCAGCCTTTGTCAAACTTTGATAGTCTTTTGTTTTGCTTTTTTTTCATGCACATTTTTAGTAAGGTATGAATTTACAGCTCCAGGTGTATCTCATTAAATAAAAATGTGGTAATGTGTAAAGATCAGGGGAACCATCCAGCTCCAACAAAATGTAAATACAAGTTGAAAAATAAAACATAAAAAAGAATTTTTATAAGCAAGTTATAAAATCTTCCCAAAAATCCTAGCATGGAAATATTTAAAATACTACCATTTCATATTTGATGTGCCCATGGGGTGTCTAGTTTTAAAAAAATTATGGTTTGATAGGGCAAACTGGGACATCTTCGAACCTGGCCAATTCAAATAGGACATGTACAGAGACTTTCCAGATGTCAAAATTCCCTCACAAAAATGCGTACTTCCCAAATGTGACCTAATAACACTATGCATGAGTGGTATCACTGTACTCAGGAGATGTTGCTGAACACATGTTGGGGGTGTTTGTCAGTGATACATACCAGAAATTGTCAATTCATAGCTAAAGTATAATGTATGTGGAAAATATCACACAAAATTTACTACCACAAATTTTGACTAAGGCTGGTAGTACAATTAGTGCATTGAAAGAGTTAAAATACTACTATATTTGAAATACCCTGGGGTATCTAGTTCTAGTTTGATGGGGTAAATTAAATTTGCCAGTTTCAAAGATGTTCCAATTAGGACATGGACGTAGGATGACCATATTAAAAAATGGTTTTGTAATAATAAGATGCTACTATGCATCTTACTATGCAATAATATGATGAATACTTGCGAAACTGGGTATTTCTAAACTTATGAAAAAATGAGAATCTATTTAGCAGGTTAATGAGTAAAAATATGCTTGGGGGGGGAAACAGTTTTTTGGTTTACATTTTCAACATTATTTGTTATAGTAAATTAGATAACATCAAAAGAAAGCCCATCTTGTCATGGAAAAAATGGTGTGTGGGTATACAAAATGAGGAGAAAATTACAGCTAAACAGCGACACCACAAAAAATGTTAAAGCCTTAATCACGAAGGGTACAAAAAAGTTAGGTGCTTAAGGGGTTAAGAACACACTACAGTTAATTTTTATGTTTGATTTTAATGTTTTAATTTACAACAATATTGAATATTAAAAATACTCCACAGTAGAATTGTAAGCAAATATCTGATATGGATCTGTAGATGCATTGTATGTCACCCCTCTCATCCCTCTTTTTCTTTCTGTATCATCAATGTGGAAAAAAAAAATGAAATAAAAAGCTATTTTAAAAAAAAATACTCCACAGTAAAAAAAATGTTTAGCAATCAAATCTACACTAGAGATTATAAGAAACAATTTACTAGGCAGGAAGGTTGATCACTGGCCATGCACCTCTCACATAGATGAGCCAAAATAAATTATTTAAAAAATGTAACCGTGACCTGTTTCTCATCTTACAAGCTTTAATTTTTCCATTGAGCACAGATCAGGAACTCAATTGGTACACTCCTTGATGTCAATGGTCATTCACCCAGTGGGTTTGAGCTGGGAGGGAGGATATGTGACAGCTCAGTGATTTTAAATGTGGCCTAATCATAGGATGTCACCATTGACACAAATCAGTTTGTGAAATTTGTTCCTTGCTAGATCTGCCCTGGTTTACTCTGAAGTTGCAGCATCTAGGAACAACAGCAAACAGCTCAGCCATTATGTGGTAGACCACATACACTCCCAAAGTAGAGCTGCTGAGTGTTGTAGCACACACATATCACTTGTCTTCTATAACATCACTTACTACAGAGTTCCAGAGTGCATCAGGAGCCTCATAAAAAACAGATTTCCATGCCTGAGTCGTTGCACACATGCCGCCTAACCTGAGTGGTCTGCACAGAGCCTTGACCTTAACCCCATTGAACACTTTGGGATGAATTGGTGCACGGACTGCGAGCCAGATCTTCTTATCCAACATCGCTAATGCTCTTTTTGCTTAATTACCTCAAATTCCCACAGACATACTCCATAATCTTGTGGGAAACCTTATCAAAAGGGGAGGCTGATATAGCTGAAAGGAGCATGTGGTTCACCTCTATATTAATGCCCATGGTTTTGGGATGTCCAACAAGCTCATTGTGATGGTCAGGTGTCCCCTCTCCTGTTATTCGAGGTAGTCTTATAATCAGATCTCAAATAGTGGTCTGGCAGCCAGTGGATGTCTGCACGATGCGCGCCGACAACCTCCGCTGCTACCCAACAATTCCGCCTGGGCTTCTGTGACAGAGCACCGGAGTGACATGACCTTCCGCTGCTCAGTCTAAGGAGATCCGGGTAGCAGCGGAGGTTGCACGCATCACACAGACGTCCGCCAGCTGCCCACACTTGACACCAGGGAGTCTGGAGCACAGGGGACAAGTCAAGAGGTGCATCGGTAAGTTGGGGGGGGGGGGTAAGGGCAGTATCAGGGTGTGCAGAGGGTAAATAGGGGGTATAAGGCATATGAGGGGGGCAAAGTGGCATATAGGGGGTATAAGGCATATCTGGGGGGTAGAGTAGCAAACCATGGGGCAAATTTGCATAACTGGGCGACAGTTTTTTTTATTTAGTTTTTATGAAATATGAATAAATAGTTTACAACTGAATTAGTATTTACTAGTAGAACTTTTTTCTTATAGGGTAGCCTTATATTCAGGCTTTTTCTTTTTTTCCCCCTAATTTAATATTTACATTTTGGGGGGTCATCTTGTAATTGAGCGTATTTTTAAATGAGATGAAAGAGCTGTTACTAAACCTCCAGACAGATTTAAGTTACGGACACCGGCCTTAGCCTACATTTTACATTTCTATGTGGCCATTCAAATGACTATTGACAATTTTTCGAGAGGGCTCTAACACCTTTAACTACATTCTTAACATAAAGTGATCCATCAGCACAATTATCTATATTATCACAAAACAGCAAGATCAGATAAAATTATATCAGTAAAATATTGGATCACTGGCTGCTGTAGGGTGTTCTAGAAAATCAAAGTCTGCAGCCACCTCCATCTTTAGCTGGTGTCCCATTACCTTCTGTGTATTTATTTTAGAACACTGTTGCCAAGTATCCATCTATGCTAGTCCTTTGTGCGGACGTGAGCTGTACTTGCTTTTATTTTACTATTGTGTTACCATCACTGCTCACATATTATACACAGAAAATGATGGAAGAATAAAATAAAATGTATAATTCTGAAAAATGTTGAGATTGAGCAAAAGAGAGGGGAAAAAAAACTATTTATTTGAAACCTACTTTATTTAAGCACTCTACAAAAAAGCATTTTTTAAAATCTGCATATATATATAGATATATATATACATATATATATATATATATATGTATGTACACAAACACACACATACCTCCATTTTGCATATTTTTTTATGCATTTCATTTATATTTTTAATTTTAAGATTATGCTTAATCTTATATTGTTAAGATTATGCTTAATCTTATTTACTCAAACATTTTATTTATTTGAAAAAATAATATATATATGGGCACAAGAAAGGTGATTAAAAGTTAAGAATAAAAAAAAGCATTCCCATACACATCCTTTCCACAAAAAACCTATAGTGCAAGGGATTCATGGTAGGTATATGCAAATCAGATTAACTATGAACATATGTTTTTTGCTATTTACTTTACAACTATGGAAAATGAAAATAGTAATTTTATGTTTGAACTATTGAAATACAGTTGTCCATCCTCCTTCGCCTGTTGTTAATGAAATGTATCAGAGATCCCAGAGGAATGCAAGAAACAGACGTGCCAACTAGCAATCCAATGATAACCAATGCATATGTTGGGTAGTCTTTTGTGACGAGCAGACCCTGTAATTAATAAAGGTGCAAGTTATAATGACATATTTATCAAATTAAAGGATATACAGTATAACTGTGATCGTACCCCACGCTCTTTATTACTTCAAATCACCAGTGCACTAATGTCACCATGTTTCATGCTCAGGTAAAATTACCTGAGCATGAAACTTTGTACTTATGTATTCTGCAAATAAAATTATGTTGTGCTAATGCCAGTGCATTTTTCTTTTTCTGGCCACTATTGGGCACAACTCCCTGCATACCACGTTTTCTTAAAAATCTTGTTTAGAAGCAGCTATGCTAGTCATTCAAATTTAACCCTGTAAGTGACAAAATGAATGAAAATGAGGCATATGAGGTGTTTCCAAAAACAGGAAAAATACCTAAATATATTTTTAGAGGTTTTTTTTTTTCCGTTTGCACAACCTGTCCCCTTGACCCCTTCCCATCACACCTCGCTCTAACAAAAGTCTCCAATGACTTGCTCTCTGCCAAAGTAATAGGTCACTTCTCCATTCTAATACTCTTGGATCTCTCTGCTGCTTTTGATACTGTTGATCACCACCTTTTTGCATCTACAGGCATTCGAGATACAGCTCTCTCCTGGATCTCCTCATATCTGTCTAACCATTCCTTCTCTGTCAGCTTCTCTAGCAAGACATCATCACCCCTTTCACTTTCGATTGGTGTCCCCCAAGTTTCAGTTTTTGGCCCTCTGCTGTTCTGTATTTATACTTCATCTCTTGGCAAACTAATCAACTGAGTTGGCCTCCAGTATCATGTATATGCAGATGTTACCAATATCTACCTGTCTTCTGCTGATCTCTCCATCACTCATGTCCTGTATTACCAACTGCTTGTCTGCCATGGATGTCACAACGCTGCCTGAAACTTAATCTTTTTAAAACTGAACTCGTTATCTTCCCTCCTTCCATTTCCACTCCACTACCTGTATTGTCTATCCCCATTAACAACACGACTATCTCTCCTACTAACCAGGCCCGATGCCTTGGGGTCATCCTTGACTCAAACCTCTCCTTCATCCCTCACATTCAGTCACTCGCCAGATCCTGCTGCTTGCACCTAAAAAACATCTCTTGCATCCGCCTATTCCTCACCCAAGAATCCACAAAAACTTTGGTTCATTCACTTATCATTTCCCATTGAGTAACACTGCAACACTCTTCTGGTTGGCATTCCACTGTCTCGACTCTCTCCTCTGCAGTCTGTTTTAAATGCTACTGCTAGGCTTATCTTCCTTGCACGCCGCTCCTCTTCTGCTTCCCCACTCTGTGAAATACTCCACTGGCTCCCTATTACCTTTAGAATTTAATTTAAAATCCTAGTCCTAACATATAAGGCCCTCCATAACACTGCTCCTCCATACGTTTCTGCCCGAGAGAACGGTTAGACAGATATGTGGAGAGAGCTATATCTCGAATGCCTGTAGAAGAGTATTTACTCCTCTACTTTCTCTGCTTCCTTTTACCTCTAAGTTGCTTGAATGGATTGTGTACATACTGAAATGGCTCTAACAAAAGTCTCCAATGACTTGCTCTCTGCCAAAGTAATAGGTCACTTCTCCATTCTAATACTCTTGGATCTCTCTGCTCTCTGCTGCATGGGATCGTTCTTCCCATGGGCTAAGGCTTTCCTCCTCACTTATCACCTTTTCCCGTCTACAAGATTTCACTTGGGCTGCCCCATATCCCTGGAATCTACTTCCACCGAACCTTCAGCATTCTCCCTCCCAACATTCAAGAAACATCTCAAAACCCACTTCAGAGAAACATATCATCTTAGCTGCTAGAACTTCCCTGTCACTGATACAACTCCTCACTACCTCTCACCCTTTCTCTGTGCCTTATGTTTGTGCTCACCCCATCCCCTCAAGATTGTGAGAAGGGCTCTTATGTATCGGTTTAATGTACAATGTTGGGCATATATAAAAGATAATAATAATACTAATAATAATGGGAAAATAAACCTGTTTGCTAATTACCTGGGAAGAATCCCATGCTTTATATTGTAGGCTTCCTGCCATAATGTAATCAGTTAAGTAAAATATAAATAAAGTTATTATCAGCAAAGGACTTGCAAACCCCCACATGATTTTCCAGTACCAATTTGGCTTATATCCAATCATCATTTGAACATCATTTTCAAACCTATAAAAAAAAGTGCACATTTTTAAAAGTGTGTCTTATTCCTTTAACCCTTTTAGATATAACCTTTTGGGGTTCAAGGCATATTCTCAGAATTTTGCAATTTAGGTGACAACTTTGCAAATAGCTTACCATTTACCTAGGGAAACTTTATATAATAAATATCTCCTTTTAGCTACCACTGGAATTTATTTTAGTGTGATGGGCTTCCAATATGCTGTTAGGCAGCCTTTTCCTAACTTCCCCAGTGGGAGACTTCAGTTAGATGGATGTCTCACATTTACACTTATTGTCCTTAAGGGTTAAATAAAACCAGACAATGTATGTTCATATTTACTCATGTGGTTGCAGCTATACCTCATACACATATAGTCATTATCTAGTAGTGGCTGTGCAACCAGGAGTCCTATATTTTAAAATACTGAAATGGTGCTTTAAACATATAATAATATGTACTATATACCGTATTTGCTTGATTATAAGACAAGGTTTTTTTCAGAGCAAATGCTCTAAAAATAACCATCGTCTTATATTCAAGGTCATCTTCTAATCAGGCCTCAAACAGGACGTCTGACTACAAGACTAAGATCCAGATTCCCCACAGCCCTGCAGGGGACCTGGATCCTCCTCTCCGGCAGCCGGTGGAGGTCTGTGCGATACAGACAACCTCCGCTGCTGCCAGCACTTCTGCCGGGGATTCTATGATGGAGCGCCGGCGTCACATGACCTTCCAGTGCTCATTCATAGAAGCCTCAGCGGAAGTGCTGGCATTGCACAGACAGCCACCGGCTACACACCAAGGAATCTGAAGCACGGTAAGCACTGGTAAGTTGGGGGAGGGTAAGATTGGCATATGGGGGGTATAAGAGCTTTCTAGAGGCAGAGTGGCATATAGGGGGTTAAAAAGAATATCAGGGAGGCAGAGTGGCAAATAGGGTGTTAAAAGGAATATCCAGGAAGCAGAGTAAAAATTGATTTTTCTTTTGTTCCAAAATTAATATTCAAATTTAAGGGGTTCATCTTATAATCAAGCAAATACAGTACTTCTAGGTAAACATGGAACCTGACCTGTGTATATATAGTTACATACAAACGTATCAGTTTATCCTTAGGATAGCTATTTACCTGTTCAATCCGTAAACGTAACAGATGGCTATAATTTCGACAAATACTACAAGCAGTAATGGTAGAGTGGCAGCATAGTCATTAAATATATCAAACCAGTAATTCCCAGATTCCATGGTGAATATTATTCCAATAATGCAACTGATGAAACAAAGTAATCCTATAAATAAAAATAAATATTGCATGCTTATTGAAAATGTCTGTTTAAGTCCAAGTCTTAATGTCTGTTTTAACATCAATGTTGTTAAACGCCTAGAAACAAATATTTAAGAGACTATAACATGAGACATTTGCCATCTCTATGAAAAAATAAAGCTAAACCAAATGTTTAGGCAGACAGCAAAACATTTTTTTAAGTGCTGAAGCAATTAAATACTGTTAAGGTAGACAAGGCCCCTAAGCCAGTTGATATACACAAAGGGTACTTAAGGAGCTAAGCCTAATTCTGTCCCAACCATTATTACTGATCTTTAGGGATTCTTTCAGTTCAGGCATAGTTCCATTAGATTGGCGCAAGGCAGATGTTGTGCCAATATTTAAAAAGGGATCAAAATCTTAACCGGGCAATTACAGGCCAGTAAGCTTAACATTGGTAGTGGGGAAGTTATTTGAAGGGTTGCTAAAGGTATATATTCAAGAACATATCTTGATCCAGAATCCAAATAGTAGAAGTCAACATGGTTTTGTGAAAGACAGGTCTTGTCTAACCAACTTATTTGAATTCTTAGTAAAAATATAGATCTGGGTGTGGCCGTAGATGTGATTTATCTGGATTTCGCTAAGGCATTTGATACGGTTCCACATAAAAGGTTACTCTACAAATTAACAGAAATAGGCTTAGGAGCAAATGTCTGGATCGAAAATTGGCTTAAATATAAAATGCAGAAAGTTGTTGTGAATGGATGTTTCTCAGACTGTAAACACAGTTATTAAGTGGAGTGTCTCAGGGGTCCTGGGTCCTCTTCTTTTTAATTTGTTTATACATGATCTCCCAAGCTGCATTAAGAGCCATGTCACAGTTTTTGTTGATGACACAAAATTAGACAGGGTGACAGACTAATCTAGATGTTTCTTCTTTGCAGGGGGATTTAGACAGAGTTGGGGACTGGGCGGGCAAGTGGCAGATGAGGTTCAACATAGAGAAATGCAAAGTTATGCATTATGGTAAAAATAATAAAAATGCAACCTATTCTTTATTAAATGACAATGGTGCACGATACCAGCAAGCAGCTGCAAGGGCCAATAAGGTTTTGGCATGCATAAAATAGGGTATTGATTTACAGGAGGAGGATATCATCTTGCCCCTTCACAGGTCAATAGTAAGACCTCACCTTGAGTATGTGGTACAATTCTGGGCATTCTTCTTAAGAAGGACATTATGTAACTAGAAAAAGTGGAAAGGTGGGCTTGGAAGATATTAGTTTTGAAGAGAGACTAAAAAGGTTAAAATTATATACACTAGAAAAACGGGGATATGATAACATTATATGAATATATACAGGGCCAAGATAAAGAGTAACCTGTTCATTAACAGAAATGTACACAGAAAAAGAGGTCACTCTCTGAGACTGGAAGAGAGGAGATTTCATAAATGACAAAGGAAGGGATTCTTTACTGTAAGGATAATAAAGGTATGGAATTCACTGCCAAGGGAGGTGGTGTCATCTAATATATTACATGCATTCAAAAAGGGTCTGCATATTTATTTATTTTTTATTTTTTATTTTTTTAGAAATGCACAACATACTGGGCTATAAATAGAATAACATTAATAAAATGTTTGCCTTCTTTTGGATCAAGAGTAGGAAGGTTAGGTAGAAGGGTTGAAGTTGATGGATTTAGGTCTTTTATCAACCTTATGTACTATGTATATGTATTATTTTGACATGGCTTGTATAATAATTACATAAATTCCATTAGATGTCAAACGCCCTAAATCCTTTATAAACAGACAGCCTTTTTAAGAAAACAATCATGAAGCACATGAAAAGTTGCCATAGCATACTAGTAATATAATAAACAATAATAATCTCAGCACCTTCAACTCAGTGTTAAACATATTGTTTTAAATCATTAATTTACAGTGGGTAGTTTATTGAGACTTACAACACTAGCATAATTAATGATTTTAAACATTAGCATGAATATATATATATATATCATTTTTACATAGTGATTTTTTACAGGGTGTGAAGAAATAGCTGTAACAATTTTACCTGAAATAATCTCCTTTGGTAAATACTTGGAAATAAACCTGCTGTCTGTCAAGGGCGTGAGAATCGCAGCAGTATTTCCTAACATACTTCCTAATCCCAGCATCAGCAACATAAAAAAATATAGGATTGACCACAACTGCGAAATTTCCATGTTTTTTATTGCTTCGGTGTAGACAATGAATGCAAGGCCAGCTCCTTGGACAGCCTGGTTTCAAATAAAACATATATAAACAGTTTTATTTCACTCTACTTTTCAAATGCTATTTACGTAACTATGAGGAACTTATCTCAAACATTAAAGTAAGAGAACACTTGGGAAATAGTGACCATAACATGGTTTCATTTGAGATTAATTCCAAAAAGCAAATGGGTAACTGTTCTACGAAAACACTTAATTTCAGAAGGGCAAACTTTGGCAGGCTAAGGTCAACCATGGAATGTATAGACTGGGATGGATTGTTCTCTGGGTTAAACACAGAGGACAGATGGAATACCTTTAAGCACACATTGCAGAGTTACAAATACAAAAGAAACAAATCAAAACCAATGTGGCTTACCTGGAAAGTAAAACAGGAAATAAGGAATAAACAATTGGCATTTAAGCATTATAAAAGCGAGCTAGTATCATTTATGGCAAACACAGATGCCAACAAAGCCTGCAAAAAGGAGATTAAAATGGCTAAACTAGAAAAAAAGGTAGAGAATGTTGGTACGTTATTATCTGAAACTGGAAATTTGGTTAGTGAGGACAGAGAGAAAGCTGACATAGTTCAGGCATAGTTCCATTAGATTGGTGCAAGGCAGATGTTGTGCCAATATTTAAAAAGGGATCAAAATCTCAACCGGGCAATTACAGGCCAGTAAGCTTAACATCGGTAGCGGGGAAATTATTTGAAGGGTTGCTAAAGGTATACATTCAAGATCATATCTTGATCCATAATCCAATTAGTAGAAGTCAACATGGATTTGTGAAAGACCGGTCTTGTCAAACCAACCTATTAGCATTCTATGAAGAAGTTAGTAAAAATATAGACCTGGGGGTGGCTGTAGATGTGATTTATCTGGACTTTGCTAAGGCATTTGATACGGTTTCGCATAAAAGGCTACTCTATAAATTAACAGAAATAGGCATAGGGGCAAATGTCTGTATGTGGGTCAGAAATTGGCTAAAAGATAGAATGCACAGGTTTGTTGTGAATGGATGTTTCTCAGCCTGTACGCAGGTATTAAGTGGAGTGCCTCAGGGGTCTGTCCTGGGTCCTCTTCTTTTTAATTTATGTATAAACGATCTCCCAAGCTGCATTGAGAGCCATGTCACAGTTTTTGCTGATAACACAAAATTAGGCCAGGTAATTCAGACTAATTTTGATGTTTCTTCTTTGCAGGAAGATTTAGACAGAGTTGGGGACTGGGCGTGCAAGTGGCAGATAAAGTTCTATATAGAGAAATGCAAAGTTATCCATTATGGTAAAAATAATTAAAATGCAACCTATTCTTTAACCCCTTGACTGCTAACAACAGCATGGTGCCGTCGCTAGCAGTCCCAGTCAGGTGCTAACGACGGCACCATGCAGATAAATAAAGATCAAAACTGCCTAGAGACCCCCAAATTAAATTATCTTAACATAAACTAGTTTAACTGTAAAAAAAAAAAAAGTTTAAGTATTCTAACTAAATGATCACTGTGGTAGCCAATGTTACCACAGTGATCATATAGCTATGAAAAGTCACATTCCCTTTTTAAAAATGGCCGATACTAAATTTTAACCCCATGATCCCCATGAAATTTGCAAAAACTACAGGCGCATCAAATGAGGGGCTGCATGTGTTTCTAGTACAAACCTGGAGTGCGCAAGACACAAATGAACATGTCGCTATGGTTAGAAAACATATTTTCTATATTTTGTAGCCAAAGCCACATATTCCATCATTATTTGTGCACTCAACTTTTGTCCTAGAAATACATGTAGTCCCTCATTTGAAGCTCCAAGGAGTGTAGTTTCTTGAAATGTGTACTTTATCTTCCCTAATTTAACTTCCCAGATGTCTAGACC
>VKOC01028446.1:0-22523 GCA_009364415.1 Spea multiplicata
TTCTACAACTCCAACTCCCAAAACAACAGTATTGCCACCCCCCACCGAATCCCTAGTATGCCCCCCCTTCCCCGAAGCAAAAACGGCAGGGCCGAGACCAGCACCCCCCGCTGCCCCTTCCACTCGCCTGTACCGTCCAGCGCTGCTCCGTCCCGAATGAAGTAAAGCAGGCCGCTGCGCAGGACGCACCCGGCCGTCTCTCCTCCCACGTTTGGTGCTGACACCGCTACCCGAAGAATCCCCGCTGGATGACATCACTGGCTCAGCTCCCGTAGCTCGGCTTGGCTCCCTCACGTCTGACTCCGATACGGCCTGCACCTCGCTGCCAATCCCGGGCACGCTGCCAGCCCTGGAGCGGCCTGCCGCGCCGCGCGGCCCACTGCCGACCGCTCCACGCCACTGGTCTCCCGATGACGAGGCGAGCACCCGCTGGGGCTCAGCCTCTGAGGTGGACGCCTCCGTCGACGACTCCGCACGCGACTTGCAGCCGCGCCACCGGAGGAGCGCGAGTGACCGGGCTCCACTCCGGCAGCACGGACAGACGTGCCGGCCGCTCCCTCTTCAGCCACAGGGGCCTCGTCCTGGATCAGATGACGCGGCGGCCGGATCCTCCGCGCAGGCCTCTTCGGAACTCCGGCCTGTTGAAGTACCGGTCCCAGCTGCTCCATCAGCCACCCAGGACCCCGCTTCAAAGCTGCCAGGCGAACTCCATCCAGGATCTTCTCCAGCTCCGGATCCATGACGACCTGCAGGTAAGACAAAAAAGGGGGGAAAACAAACACACCAGAGCGAAGAAAAGACCAAGGAAAATGAAATGACAAGAAATGACCAGAAAGACAGGAGATGACAGGAGATGACAAACAGCAAGATGGTAAGTACACAAAATGGTGCCTAACTCAGCGGCGCCAACCCTTAAATACCTACCGTTAACCCCTCCCCCAACATTCAAAAAATGCCGACATAGCCTATCCCTGTTCGGCACTCAGTCAACGGCCCACTCGGGCCCATTTTGAGCCCCGTGGGCTTCATTAGGGTGATCTGCACCCCAGTAATTGCTTACTCGTCAGTTTGTTCTGCATGTGATGTGATTTTTTTTTCATGAAAGATTTAAGACCTGGCAAAAACTTGGAATACAAGCATAATTGTTTTGGCACAATTGCTTTGTGCGATGTTTCATCTCCTTGCACAGCGCAGTGGAATATGATGGCATTCTATAAATCAATAAAGAATACTAACACTTAGACATAAGATTGATGTCTATGACACTATGCAGTTAAGGGTTACACGAAGGAGGCTAGTGAATTTATGCGAGAACTGCAGAACCAAAGTCCAAGCCCATCCCCTCGCCCAGAGCAGCTGAACATTCATTCTGTGGCTGTGATGCAGTCCCTGGCAGCCGCTCTAACTGTACTGCGGAGAGTCGTCCAACTAGTAACATGGCCAAGCGCAGAACTTTCCCTTTCATCCTCCTCGCTCTCAGCCTGGCGGTTACATCCTCTGCACGGCGAAAACTTCTGGTTTTTCTGCTGGATGGTTTGAGATTTGATTACATCAGCGATAAAGAACTTGCTGCACTCCCTGGCTTCAAGCAGATTGCGGATAATGGTGTAAAAGTAGATTACATGACCCCGGATTTTCCAAGCCTTTCTTATCCAAACTATTATAGTCTAATGACTGGTGAGTATTTATTCCAATTAATCTGTGTAGAGCCTTAGTACATCCGTTTGTAACTTTCTACAGCCATGCTGCATTGTTTGATAAAGCTTTGTAAATTGTTTTGAATCTATTATCTATCTTCCTATTTGTCTTCACAAGGGGTCAGCGGTTATTAATACTAGATTAGATATTTGCTCTGTGGAGATCCATCATTTTTCCTGTAGAGAAAATATTCATAAAATTCATATTATGCACTTGAATTACTGAATCTCTTTAATATCATAGCATCCTGCACTGGAACATAATATAATTCACATAGAACAGAGAAGAGCACACAGACTTAAGATCATATTACACTGGAATATAGACAGTCCTCATGCATAGGGTTGGGCTATAGGTGATGTAAATCAGGTGTGATTATATGATCTATCCAATCTCAGTACCAGACTCGAGATGACTAGGAGGTCCTCGCGCTTGAAGATCAGCAGTCACCAAATGATGTATGTGCGGCCACACGTTACGTTTTAGACACGCGCAGCGTCTGCACCTTTTCTGCCGATTGGCCGTGTCCAGGCCCGTCAAACCCTTTTACTGATATAATCATGCACCATGAATTGGATGCTGCATTAGAAAGTCATCAATAGTTTACAAAAAACAAGCATGCTAAAAAGAGAATATCCATAAAGCCCTATGTGGTTGAAATGAAATTAAACGCTTCACTGAACTGCTTTTTAGTGCTCATAATGCACATTGTAAAGATAGCACAACCGATCCTGCCCTGACCTAACCCAAGATATTGGATGTTATTACACGAGATTCTCGTGCATCTTATCCTGTAGATTCTGTACGATCTTGGATGAGTTTCCATACTGAGAGGCCTTATGTTTGTAAGATTTGGAGGATCTGGTTTGGAATTCAGACCCGGACACCTCTGGAGAATTTGTGCTTTGCTTGCAGCCAGGTCGGGAATTTTCCATGCAAAGTAATCCGGCAGCCTAACAAGCAGATACTTCATGCAATTTTGTAACAGGGTTTACTAGGCCAGGGGGGTCCAAGAGAGAAAATATGGCCTTTTAGCTTTATAATGCACATTAATACAGGGTTAATTTGGCGATAATGAAAAAAGCAGTGGACAGTTCTTTTGATCAACTTTTATGTCATTCTATCAATACTGAATTACTTAAACAGTAAAACAAAGTCAGTCCACAAACCATTTAAAACAAGTTTAGCCAAATAAAACTGCACAAGGCTGGAGCATACTGTGGGTACAAGCTGGATTTAATCTGGCTGACGCACACTGAGTTGATCAGGGCCGGATGCTGAGGATTTTGGAAATAAAAAAAAAATAGACAGAATCTTAACTCCTCGGCATCCATGTGTACTGGATAAAGATGACATCAGTGAGAGGCAGACAGTATAAGATAGAAACTTATGTGATGGGATTGGGAGTAATCAGTATACTAAAAAAAGTAATCATACACGCGATGCCTGAAGTCACAATTTAGTACCACTGATCCTTTTTAATAAAATATGCAGATTGAAACAGAATAAATAACACAAAACCTTTTCTTCTCACTGATTTCTGTGCCTTTAAAGTTTTGTCCTCTGAAGTGACTATAAATTCAGGAGGACGTTTTATCTCTGGATAAGTAAAAATTAAATAGTCCTATTTATTCCTACAGTAAGTAAGTGCCAGGAAACAGACAACCAAATACACACCAGGACAGGCTCTGCAACACTGACACCCAAACACACACCAGGCCAGGTTCTGCAACACTGACACCCAAATATACACACCAGGACAGGCTCTGCCACACTGAGTTCTTACCATTTTTATAGTCACTTCCATAACTTTCATGACAACATCTACCAGATTGGCAGCAACTGCTGTATAGTGTCCACTAACATTAATTAAATGCTTTCCTTTGATACGCACAGCAGGTTAGATTCAGAATCATCGCACGCAATGCGAGAAACACTTACTGAAGATGTACATGGGTTCTGAGAAGTTACTTATTTATTAGGGGGATTTATTAAGAGGACGTTTTATCTTTGGATAAGTACAAATTAAATAGTTCTATTTATTCCTACAGTAAGTAAGTGCCAGGAAACAGACAACCAAATACACACCAGGACAGGCTCTGCCACACCGACACCCAAACACACACACACAACACTGTAGGAGACAGGCTCTGCCACACTGA
Organism: Spea multiplicata; assembly: GCA_009364415.1. Taxonomy (NCBI): domain Eukaryota; kingdom Metazoa; phylum Chordata; class Amphibia; order Anura; family Pelobatidae; genus Spea; species Spea multiplicata. The sequence goes on from VKOC01028446.1 coordinate 3,861, forward strand.
CACCCAAACACATGCACCAGGACAGGCTCTGCCACACCGACACCTGCATCAACATACTTAACACTACACAAAGCACAAAAAATGTTTTCCACACTGCATTGTTGTTTGTGTGTTTGCCCCCTTGTGTATTGATGCCCCAGCCAGGCCCCCCTTTAGTATTAATGTACCCCTCACACACACCCTTGTGTATTGCCCCATGTGCATTTGTGCCCACAGCCAGCTCTCTTTGTGCATTTATGCCCCCACACCCTTGTGTACTGATTTTTATGTAATGCCCCCAGCCAGTCCCCCTCCCTTGTGTATTGATGCCCCACCCCCTTTGTACTGGTTAATGTACATACCCATGTGTATTGGAAACAGCCACCCACTCACCCCTTTTTGTATGGATTTATATGTGATGCCCCAACCACCCTGTTGTGTGCTTATAACCCTCAAGCCCCCTTTTGTATTATTAAATTGTTGCCCCAAGGCATCCCCCCTTTGAATATGGGTCCCCTTCCACCTATCACCCCAAGTATTTTTTTAAATACTTACCTTTTTTGCTGTCTTCTTCCCCTGCAGAACGCTCTCCCCCAACATGCTCTTCTCCCCGTCACGAGGACCTCTTCATGTGAGCCCGCCCCCTTGAGCATCACTTTGCATCTTCAAAGGGGCGGGACAAGAGTTGGACCCCCCTGTACTAGGGGAATACTCTGGACAACTGTTCTGTAAAATGTTACATTTCTAATGATTAACCCCTTAATGACAAAGCCCGTACATGTACGGGCTCAAAATGCATTGTTTTCAATGTCCTTAAGGGGTTAAACAGAACGGGATGCTTCCAACCAGTTTTGTTGATGTTTGCCGATTCTCAAGGCTCTCAAAGTTCTCATGTTTGGAACTGTACCATTAATAAAACATATTGCCACACAATATGTGTATTCTGTTTGGTAATAGTCACTTGGCATCTGTAAACAATGTCTTCCTATTACCCGCATACAGTGTAAATACACCGATCAGCCATAACATTATGACCACTGACTGATATGTTCGAGGCATGAAAAATGTAAGGATCTGAGTGACTTTGACACAAGGGCCAAATTGTGATGGCTAGATGGGTCAGAGCATCTCCAAAACTGCAGCTCTTTAGGGTGTCCTCGGTCTGCAGTGGTCAGTACCTATCAAAATTGTTCCAAGGTAGGAAAAGGCTCATTGATGCATGTAGGGGGGGAGGCCGGCCCGTGTCGTCAAATCCAATAGACGAGCTACTGTAGCTCAAATTGGTCAAAAATGTAATGCTGGTTCTCATAGAAAGGTGTCAGAACACACAGTGCATCACAGTTTGTTGCATATGGGGCTGCGTAGCTGCACACCAGTCAGGGTGCCCATGCTGATCCCTGTCCACTGCCTACCACGGAGCAGAGGAAAAAGGTGGCCTAGTCTGAAGAATCACATTTTCTTTTACATCACGTGGAGCGTGTGTACATCACTTACCTGGAGAACACATGGCACCAAGATGCATCAATGGAGGCCCACCTCGCAACTTACAGGACTTAAAGGATCTGCTGCTAACATCTTGGTGCCAGATACCACAGCACACCTTCAGGGGTCTAGTGGAGTCCATACCTTTACAGGACAGGGCTGTTTTGGAGGCAAAAGGGGGACCTAAACAATATGAGGCAGGTGGTCGTAATGTCTTGGCTGATCTGCGTAAAGGTGTAGTGCAGCCCATTTAGTCCTTGCATATTGACCAGGCTGTGTAAGTTTAGCTGGTGGAATCACCCCAGGATGCTCTTACCTGATGTCCAGTGAAGGTATCAAAAGTAATTCTCTTGGAAGATTGGACTTTTTTTTGGGTGGTCCCTGGGAATCAATTACTACTTAAATGTACATGCAAAGTACAATTTTTATTCTATCTGGGCACTGTGTTATTTTGCCCACTGCTATCACATAGTCAAAACCCATATTTAACAAGGCAAGTCCTGGCAGCTGGTAGTATGCCTGGCTTTTGTATGGGAGGTGAAAGCTCCTTTGTGGTGGTTGGGATCGTCACTTAAAGTGGAACCCAAAACTTGTTATTGCTAGTACCAGTTAAAAGCATTTTTCAAAAGCATTGTGTTGATTTCTAGTCGTTATAAATGTCGTAACTGTGTTATTCTATCTTCTAGACAAACACCCTGACTCCTTATCATACAGCCTTGCGATAAACAATAGAATGGCTTAGTTTAATTGCCTAATCTGTCAGTGTAACTAATGAAAGTCTGTGGACTCAGCATTGCCACAAAGAATTAGCTAGGTGTGGCGTTTTAACAGAGAAAGTCATCCAAAATATTAAACACCTGTCAATGGAACCCCCCCAGTCTGTGCAGAAAAAAGTTTATTGGAGCAAAAGTAGATAAAACTATATTTTCTCAATGCACTTGCAGTGTATAAAACACTGCATTTTATGCTCAAGGAGGTTTTTTCATGGGGGCTCCCTTTTAAGTAAGGTCACCATGGAGTTACTGCAGATTTAAGCCATTTTAGATTTACATCGCTTTGTCTGCAGTGTTTAACACTGGGAACAAAACTGGCAACACTAAAATAAAAACCAATGGAAGTCATCCCCGCATACTTATCCTCCAGGGGTTTCAGGTTTATCAGCAGAGACATATTATTTCTGCTTATCAATAGACCCCTGCAATCTGTCCTCCAGAACAGGAAAAGTACTTAAGGCAAGACCAAGGACCGATTAAGGTCTGAGTCTTTTCAGCAGAAATAATGGGCAGACTAGAGGGGCCAAATGGTTCTCTGCCGCTGCTATATTGCATGTTTCTATGTAAATATTTGAATAACATCCCATTCTCTACATTCCATCTCATTTAAATGCATTTAACAATCTAAAGTCTTTCCATCTTCACATTCAGCCTCCAAAATGCAGGTCAACTCCCACAAAGCCCCGTGACCTATTCACTTTTACTCTAATTACACAAAACTTCTACATTTTTTTGAGGGTTCAATGGAAAGTCTTCAACCACAACTAATAAACCTCATGTTTTATAACTAGTTTTTTTATGATAATAAAAACAAACACCAGGAAACTTGTATTATCCAGTTATAATAATTTGATTTCTAAAGCACCATCAGATGGCTGCATGGGTAAACAGAACGTAGCAAGCAGTGAATCACTTTTGGACTTTTAGAAACAAAAGGTGAGGATGGCCCCTGTTTAAAAGAATGGACAGTCCAGTAGTTAATCTGGTTTTACACTATTTTTAGGAGTGGTTTCACAGCCTTCCCAAGACCCAAAACACACCCAAATGTTACTGATTAAATAATCTGAATAAAATGTATTGGCCACGGTTCTTAAGTAAACTCCCCCAAGCCACAACCCAAATAACATCACAATAAATAATGCAATTAATGAATTCATTACAGATAGTTTACCATACAATAACAATAACATAATTAAACCACATAAACCGTAGGGGCGTAACTCCGCTCCACCTGTGGAGACTACCGGCATCCAAAAGCACTTCTGCCCTTAGGCTTGTGCACCACGAAACCAACCATACCTCAGACGGCTGCCTCCTGCACCGTACCAGCCACAATAACATAATCGGTGAGGTTGCCTTAACTTCCACCAGCCGCAGACGTTTTTAACTATGGCTTCACACAGACTTCGATAGACCAACAAAAACAAGGTGGGTAATTGTCTCCTGTTAGACACAAAACCCACAACTATATATCCCTAGTTACTGCCCCTCAGTATCACTATGGGCCAGATTCTGCCCAGCTCCAAGTTGTTGCCAGGGCACGGGAAAGTGATCTTATTCCTGACCTCTTAATATCATACCACCATATACCACAGAAATATCGATTTGATGGCAAATAAGAGCCATTTGGCGCATCTAGTCTGCCCATTTGTTTCTAACTGCTATAAGGCCTTAAACCCAAAAGACAAGGCTAAGAGTTAGTTCCTCCACTAAGTAGGTGATATTTAGCTATTATGGTATCTGACAAATAATTCTAATTGTGAGCTCCAACACAATCATAGAGATGGACAAAGAGTTAAGTATACAAAATTTCGTTTAAAAAAATGGGTGGTCTGTTTAAAGTTTATTTATTTTGGAAAACGCAAGAGCACAAAAGGAGATGGAGATGTCAAAATCACTCCCGGGTCAATGTGACATTGCATAATTCAAGTTTTAATGACACTTCTTATTTAAATGTGGTAAATATAATGTGCAATGGGCCTCTTTTCTACACATAAGTATTTTTTTTATTTGTGAAAGTAAATGTAAGGTTCCCCAGAAGTTCCTGTTAAGCATTCTCTTTTAAAGGTTGTTTAAGTAATAGTCAACGGAGCTATATAAGCTCTGCCATCTGATAAAGTGTGTCTGGACATTAAACGCTTGTTAATCAGCCAACTGGAGATAGCATTTAATATTTTTTTTTTTTACAAGCAGTGAATTAGTCCGCATTAAATCGGATGCATGGTAATCTTTGGTAGATATAATTTAAAGGGGGTGTGATATATTCCTAAATCCAGAGCCAGCCCTTACATGGATCCCGGTGGGTCCATGGGACTAAGACGCCCCTTTGACAATGGCGGCACTTTACAGGAGTCTTCTGTGTCCATCTTGAGCTAACTGCAGTTAATGATAGAAGGTGCACATGATTTATAATGATGTATATACACTTAAAAAGTAATTTTGCAATGTAAAACCCTGATCGAGAACAAAAACACGGATGTCTCTGAAACACTATGCACTTAATACCAAGTTCATTCCTTTCACAAATCATTCCATTGTATTTCGGGTCTGTTGATATTCCAGAACATCCTGCCTTTTCTCTCTCCTCTGGGTATTGGTTGTGTAATAATGAGTAAACTGTTTCGTTAAAACACAAAGTATAGAACCTGAAAATAATGCAGTGACTGCCTTGTGTCATTGTCTGGCAGTCCGCTAGATAGTCTGTTGGATTTGTAAAAGGTACCTACTCATTGTTATGATAACAATACCTTTCACAGGTCAACTAAGTACACAGGAAAACATTTCTTTTATCCCTATAGTATGTCCTAGAATCTCTATTAAGATAAAACAGCTCAAATATGGGGGTACATTTCACTTTATCTCTGTATACCAGGGGTTATGGCAGTATATCTTTCACAACTTGTAATGCTATGATATGCTTTACGGGTGCATGCAGAATTTTCTATGAGGGGCCAGTCTGATTTTTTTCAAACAGGACTGGTCTACATTTGAGGAAGGGATGCTGATATACTTTGAAGCGGCTGCTTGGTTGTATTTGCCCCTCACAGGGGTGGTCTCAATAGAAACATAGATTGTGGCGCTAGAACCACGCAGCCTAAATGATATCCGAAGCAAGAATACTCTTTGGCGGTCCCCCAGTTTTTACATTTTTAATAATAATCTGCAGGCCCGGCGTGTCCGACAGGGCCACACACTCACCTCTGGAGAGGCAGATCAGATGCTGCAGCGTGCATAAACAGTTGTCAGCCGTACTTACATCATTAGGCAGACACCTCATCATCACCAGTCTGGCCCCGGTAATCTGTAAAATAACACTTTTCCTTCTTTTGCCTTTAGTCTGTTTTATCATCAACCACATCACTCTTACTTCACACAGACCCCCTGTCTTCAGCTGCTCTGCTATTACTGCAGGAACATATAACGTGTGACCCCACTGGGCTCCTGGGAGGAGGACACATGGAGTGCGTGGCCTCTTGAGCATGAGGTCTAGAGGACCCTGTTTTGGCCTATATACAGGATAGTGCTAACACTGGCCCCTACCAGCTGTGCAACTAAGCCACGTTGTCTCCTGGCCCTATAAAAGCTGTTTTACCCTCCTCAAATTTTCACTTTTTGCTGGCCATTCCTAACATAGAAACATAGAATTTGACAGCGGATAAGAACCATTCGGCCCATTGCTTGGCACTGATGGGGCTCACAGGACTACAGAGGGTTAAAGTCTCTAGAAAACTAACAATCTTGTGACTAATATTATAATATTGAGATGATAAAATCACACCGTGTCTTTTTTGTTTGGTAAACACTACACTACTTCTTCTGCCCTGGATTAGAAGAGCTGCAAAATAATATTACTATTGTTTTCTTTTGTTACTTCATATTTACAGTTAGGCCTATTTACCAATGTAAGAGATTCTGTATACTGTGCCAGACGGCCACCTGATGGGAACAGGAGGCATTCCAGGCGCCTGCATTGACCGTGGATTGCCACAGTTGGCTGGACCTCTGTTATTAAGAACTACATTTTTTAGGTTTTGGATTTGTTGACTTGTTCTCATTATATGAATAGGCCAGTCACGTTTCATTCTCCCATCACTGCTGGTGGTGTATTAATAATAGGGACTAGGTATGTGTAATAGGGACTAGGTATGTGTAATAGGGACTAGGTATGGTATAGGGACTAGGTATGTGTAATAGGGACTAGGTATGTGTAATAGGGACTAGGTATGGTATGAATGTTAGGCATATTTAACAAAGAAATTACCAGCACCTAAATCCAAGCTGGTAATATTGGCACAATTTCTTGCCACAGATATTAAATGTCTTTTTTTTCTCTTGATCTAGCAGGTGATCTTCTGTGCTTTAGCCGAATACATTACTATAGTTTCATGTTTACCTAATGCATATATTTGCAGGAATTAAATTTGAGTGTTGGTACTTTGTTCTTATGGGCTGCGTATATTCTTTTTATATTATTGGTTATCTTTGACCAATATCTGTAAAGTAATGGACCCCCTCTCCCACTGCTTTTCAGTGTAATAACCTTAATAGACATTGGGATTGTAACCTGCAGCTTTAGAACATCAATCAGCCAAAGTCTTTCCACTTTTTTCTATTTTAAAACATCTATCAAAATACCACGAACAACAATTATAATAGGCCTATTATTAACCAAAAAAACAGCCAAACTGAGAATAGTCAATATGGCTACATTGCCACTGTAACGTCTCTTAAATTATTATTACTTATTGATTTCTACAGTGCCATCATAACCCCCAGAGCTGTACATATACCATCCAATACTACATACCAACAGTTATAGGTAGTTTTAACAAATGAGTTTAGGCAGTTCTCCATTAAACAATTTCTGTGTATGGTAAACAGAAAATCCCACCTAGCACTCAAACCTTTAGCCTCATAAAACTGCTTGATGATGTTTACCATCATGTTTTTTGCTCCTTCAGGGCGCCATTGTGAAGTGCATCATATGACTGGTAATTATATGTGGGATCAGACATCTAACACCTCCTTTAACATTGGAACCAACGAAGATAGCCGGTTGCCAATGTGGTGGGATGGATCAGAACCCCTTTGGATCTCCATGGAAAAGGCAAGAAGAAAGGTTTCTATGTTCTATTGGCCAGGTGAGGGTTTAAATGTAATGGCTTATCTTCACTGACACTTTGTTAGATGAGTTATATGCAGATTGGTGGATTAAACGGGGTCAACCTAGGTTTTTGCCTTAGTAGTAGATACCTACAGCACCCTTTTCCAGCTGAACAACTGGGCAGTTCATCAAAGTCCATTGCTTACCTTTTTCTTGTGACATACCTGTTGAATTGTAGTAAAGTCTGATGTGAAGGTTCAGAACGCAGCCATGTAATGTTTGTGGTATATATATATATATATATATATATATATATATATATACACACATTATTCATATTTATTCTCAGGTTGTGAGGTGGAAATTCTTGGCATAAGGCCAAATTACTGCCGCGAATATTACGATAACCCGTCAGATGCTAACTTTACTAAAGCAGTTCAGGACGCTCTAGAGTCTTTAAGGTAAGCTATCAGCCAGCCCACAGTTTGGTTCATGTATGATGTAATGCAGTAATGGCCTTTAAATTGAGGAAAAGGCATGACAACACCTTCCTTCTGTAAAGATTTTTACATACTAAAATCCCATAATCTTTAGCAAATACAAAAATATCTATCTATCCATCTATCTATTTCTGTGCATACAGTTATCAATAACATTAATGACACCCTTGAATATGTTGTACATTGTGGACAATGTCTTCAGAAATAGCTGGAAATGTACCTACTTTGTATTAGCAGAACGTTTTATTGGGATGTCCAAAGGTGTTAAAAAAAATTAAGCCTTTTCAACCGATGTCGTTATTTTAAAGACGGAACATAAAATATGACCTGGACAGCATTAAAGACACCCTTCCAAAATATTTGCTTATGAAACCCTTTGCAACGTTGACCCTTTGCAACATTTTGTCTGAAATTCATGAGTCCTTTCACTAACTCTCTTCACTCTCTCTCTATCACGTTCTCTAAATGTTTACCTAATGTTTCTGACGGCCACCTCTGCTTCTGACGACCACTTCCGCATCTTTTTGTTCCTTATCTTCTATCTTTCATCTACATCTCCGCAGACATAACCTGGCGTGAACTGCGGAAGTAGAAGTGATTGGCAGAGAAGGTAGAGTGACTGAGAGTGAATGTGGGGAGAGTGAATTTTGTTCCCAGATTTAAAATGCCACATGATTTGCATCTGAACCAAATGGGCAGGGGACATAATTTGTTGCCCGAAAACGAATGCGATAAGAACAAACCTAAAAATTGTCTGAATCATTTTTGGCCCATTTGCACATGTTTAGCTTTTAACCATAAAGGCGTTCTTGGTTTAGTTTGGGTATATGACACGAGTTGAAACCATCACTTTAGGTTGCACCAGGTTAGTCTTAAACTGTGTGGTTGTCTTACATTGTGGTTTTTCTACAGTACCAACCTTCAAAGACTTCTCTAATCTCTAATTCTTTAAGAGGAGCTCAATAATCGTGTCATGGCAATGTTTCTATTCTTGGACCTTTCCTTCCATTTCTTTTTAAAAGTTTTATCCTGTGCGGTTCTGTATCAAACATATGAGTGTAAGTAGACCAGTGCTGTTTCACTACACACTCTTTTTCAGGAGATATTAGATATGATGTACAAAATATTCAAAGGTGTCCGTAATGTCAGAGCTGTATATCATTCACATTAAGGCTTTAAGTTTTTTTTCTCTTTAATTAAACAATGTCTGCACCACTAGACAGCTCTGTCGACATATAGGGAAGTTTACACATTGGATTTCCTGAATGATTTTAGATTTTTTGAAATGTTTTATTACGGTTTGTTGTGAACTAATGTTACTTCTTTGCCAGGAATGATATGGGGATAATTATTGCTAGTTCCCTACAAACTATTTCCTATTTCCTGTAGTATTTAGACCAAGGGATATGGGATTCAGTGTCCATTGTTGTGGACTAACAGCATAAAATTAATTATGAAGAGTACATAATAATAATTGTATGATGTGAATACATATCCTGTAATGTGCAAATCACGTGTATTATGATTGTACAGGAATGGTGACTCTGATATGGCTGCTGTTTACTATGAACGAATAGATGTAGAAGGCCATCATCATGGACCATGGTCTAAGGAGAGAAAAAATGCCACCAAAGCTGTAGACCAAGTGCTAAGGGGCTTAAAACAACAAATTACGGTATATATGATTATGCCATTGCCAATGTTTTATGAAACATTATTCCTGATCCACAGTGTAATTTACTATAAACAGTGTGTTAGCCTCTATTTCTTTTTTGCTGCACCATACCCGTCCTTTAAATTTATACTTTCTGCGATGTGTCTTATTATTGCTCTTCACTACTCAACTTCTTCCTCTGGATTCTAATTTAATACTCTGATTCTTGGCCTTTACTGAAGGATATACACATAAACTGGACAGAAAATCAGAAACTAAATATAACACTATGCCTTTACCAAATGGATATGGCTCCTCATCTGTGCACTCTGTGTCTTGGATGTGGCCTGGATATGGTGTCCTATCCCTGCGCTCCTGCATGGTTTTGTCGGTAATTGAGCTGGTTGGAGATCAAAGATCACTCCTGTAACTGGCCCATTGAGCAGGGGGATACTGGGGAACCTGATCACCCAAGCCCCCAGTTTGGCAGCAATGGGACTACCTCCCCCTCCGCCTTAGGCCAGAATACGTAACTGGTAACATACAAATATATTTTTTAATCTTCTTGAGTCCTTTACAGGAAATGGACCTTCAGAATGACTTAAATGTAATCCTTTTCTCTGATCATGGAATGACGGATCTTTACTGGATGGACAAAGTAATAGAGCTTAAAACATACATTGATATGAATGACATCACACAGATGAAGGACAGGGGTGCTGTGGTCAGCTTGTGGCCTGCTGAAGGCAAGCATTCAAAAGTATGTAGACGTGTCCTATATGTAACTGCTATACTGTTTAATTGATGCCTTAAAGACTTTTTTCGAACTGTCCTTAAATTCTCCTGTAAAGCTCACAACAGATCTTTAGTATGACATCAGCGTCGCTCTGGTTGCTTCTTTCCAGACCCAGGTACTTTAACTGTTGTATGAGCTCAGTATGAGTATGAGTGACAGACATGACTACACTTTTGCTAATCACTCACTCCAGAGGACCCCTTCATCCAATATTTTTTTCCACAGAAGTGATCCAGGAAAAGATGAAATTCTTGGTTAAAATATTGATTATGGGGTCACTTTCAATTATTAATAATATATATGCATAGTGCAGTAATACAATGGTTTTTATGATATATACACACATTGAGCCCTTGCTTATATAAGCATTGGCTGTATGCCTCAGGTGTTATAAGAGATAAGGGCACTGCTTTTTCACCGTACAAAGTTTTCAGCTACGTGATGTAGGCTGAAACTGTTCATACTAGCATGGTAACTGATTCCATGCAGCATAATAAGTTATACACATAAAACCCTTTTTCTGGGCAGAACACATCAAGTTTGTGCACCTCCACCCCTTCGCCCATACAGGTTGATACTACGTAAATATCCTGAAGAAAAAAATAATTGGCATCCAAACAGGCCAAACAGGAACATAACCAGGAAAATGAATTGAAGATCAACATCACACCCGGTCTATCCTTCTGGCACCGTATCCCATAGACAATTTTTAAACATTCATTGCTTTTATTTGACTTCCAAAGTTCTTGAGAAAAATACTTGCTTATTTGCCATATTTAAATATTTCAGATCATCTATCTAAATTTAATATAAGACAAAAACATAATGCAGCTTTTAAATGATTGTTTCATTTATTGAATCTGAAGCGCTAATAAAAACCTATATCACCCATGTGATTTTTAAGAAAGCTAGGTTTATTTGTGCTGTTTATTATCTACAATGAAAGTCATTTCTGTGTTTTAAAGAACTTTTTACCAATGATTGATTTACCTTTATTTTATTTTGCATTATTCGCAATATATACCTATGCTCTCACAGTTGGTCCCAATCCATTACGTGATGTCATGGGCCACAGTGATATTAGGAACTTTGTTAAATATGTATATTATTTATGATTAATGTGTTCTTCAAATGCATTGCTTTTTCTTATTCTGAACAAAAAAATATTGGAGCTGCGACCCCACATACGTGGCATCATGAAATACGGGGCTGGTGTGCAATTATTTCTGTGGCTGTTATTTAATTATTTCCAGGGTTGGTTTTTAATCCCAGTCTGGCCCTATTAAGCATCACCCATAACCATGCCTCTAACCATACACCTTAAAGTGTTCGTCTTTGGTAATGTCTAATCTAGTGTTAAGTTCCCGATGCTTACCTATTGCAGGTGACCAAATTTCAAGTTCAAATTATGTATTTATTATATTGCTTTACTTATTCTGCAGGTATACAACCAGCTGAAATCTATGGAACATGCAGATGTTTATGAGAAAGAAGGTATCCCAGACAGATTCTACTACAAAAAGGGGAAATTTGTGCCACCTTTAACTATAATTGCTGAACAGGGATGGTTCTTAGCCGAGGTAGAGTATACATTTTTCTGCCAGCATGTCATCTCATATCCTTTCATGTCTATAAGAATTGCACCTATACTTTCAGACTTTTATAATCATGGCTAACCTATTGAGGTCTAAAAAACATGAACTCCGTACAGTGCTTTTGGTCTTCTATTCAGAAAATAAAACGGACCTGAATATAGGCCTTAGAGCTTAAAATATCCCATATGGGATATTGAGTAAAATTGAAAAAGCCTGGTGGAAGTCAGCTGTTTTACTGCACCAAAGAGCATCCCCCCAACTCTTCCGGAAGATGCAGCATATTGGCGATTAGGTTTTAAGAACCACCTGCGATAGGATGGCCGGATTCTGGGGTTATTAGTGTATTTTCTGTTCCAGAGTATTGAAAAACTACCATACTGGAATAATGGTAGTAATCAGGCCTGGCAACATGGATGGCATGGATATGACAATGAGCTCATGGACATGAGGGGATTCTTTCTAGCTTTTGGTCCAGGTAAATATAAATTAAAATGTTATTTGTAGATTATAAAAATAAAGGGTGAGGGTCTGCACCTACACACAAAATAAGAATAAATAATGGAGTCCCAATCTTCTGCTCTGACCTTCGTGCTGTGATCTACATTGTCACTAAGGAACTCTTCTAACATAAAACGTGAGCCAAATGCAGTGGCTTCTTATAGTAGATATCTGCGTATGAAAACTGACCTAAATCTGCAACAGTAAACTCCTTAAATGGGAAATCTTTATTCAGTAATGACATTTAGAATTGAAGGAAAATCAGTAGAGTATTCTGGCCTAGGAGATCAGATGGCTGCGCGAGGGCTGCAGCCCTTGGACTGCTTTGCTTGGACTAGTCAATCTCCCTATTAGTGAGCTGTAGCTTTCAAAGATTATTTTTTTAACAATTCCTGTTTGCTGGAATTTGCTGTTCTGAAGTGCTAAGGATATTTGTCGGATTCTCCAGATTTAGTGAATACACCTAAGTGTTGCAGTGAGAACCGTCCTTAGAACAATTATTCGATGTATTGATATGTCTGGTTGAAGACTTTGTTTTTTTTTCCTATTAGCAGAACGTTTGTTTCCCACCCAGAGAATGTGTACAAAATGTTTTTTTTCTTACATTTCTTTCTTTAGATTTTAAAGTGAACTTTAGATCTGCTCCAATCCGGTCGGTAGATGTCTACAACGTAATGTGTAAAATCTTAGGAATGGAACCACTACCCAACAATGGCTCCTGGTCCAGAGTAGAATGTATGCTCAACAGTCAAGCCAACATGATACAGTCTATACGGCCAGACAGCTGCATATTAATAACTCTTCTCTTCTCATTCCTTGTCCTATGGATCTAGTCACAAATTACTCTAGCAACTATGCACACGTAATTTTTTAACCATTTTCTGCTTTCCTATGAAATATATTTTTTAGTATTTTTTAAATAGAATATATATTTATCTACTATTTGTATTAACAAACTGAGAAAAGGTTTTGTTAAATGCCCTGCCCTGCCGCTATCCTGTAATCCAGCATGGAGCAAAGAATTTCTACTTTTCTTCCTGATACACAGATTTGTAACACAAATGTCAAATATACGGTATATCATACTATTTCAATGAAATCATTACAGAGAAAATTGTTCATATTTCCATAGAAGTAAATTGGAAACACAGATAGCAGCTCTGTTTTTTTCTAAAGAGCTTAAAAACTATATTTCTCTCTAAGCCGGACACAGTAATGTTCAGAATCATGAATGTTATGCATTTATTGATTTTCTGTTAATAGAGAAAGCCCCAGTTTCAGGTGGAGAAGGTGGACTTGGCTCAGTGGAAGGCATGGCTGTTGGCTGTTCCTTTAAGAAAACTGTTCTAACTAAATTTTATTATTATTAATAATTGATTTTCTGTCTCAAAACACTTAACCCTACATAGTGTTTTGGCTTCTAGGCCCTTCCCATCACTGGCACATGTTGCCTGTTGGGTTCAGCTTTAGAAGGAGGACAGGAAACATTGTGAAAAAAGGTAATCCTCCTCCCTTAAAATAATAACCATTATTATTTTTTATTTATATAGCGCCAACAACTTACACCCCGCTTCTTACATACATACAATAAAAGGGTATGACAAAACTAGAACTGACAGACTAAGACTGTTTGACAAGGTGTGACAATCTATATGGGAATTTGACAGGTGCATTCCATTTTTATACAGACAGAGACAAATGTGCACACAGTAACACTTTTCTATTGATTTTATAATGCTAGAACATCATGTATATTTTGAGTTGAAACAATGTTAAAGCCTAATCAGTAAAAGAGTTACAAAATTACTTTGGAATAATACAATAAAACAATCAACCCCAACCTGTCTGATTGTTACAATTATTGATTACTGATACATCCCGTAAAGTGTTTAAAAAGAACTGAAGATGTGAGAATATACTTCTACCGGGGTGTTTTAGGCATGGTCAGACACCGGTGAGATTTTTGAACTTCGTGACCAACTAGTTCATCTAGTCTGCTCTGACATATATTATTTGTCCTTCACTAGCCTACCATTAGTTGTTCTAATTAGATTAGTGACCCATATAGCACACTTTTATGTTTATCTGCTATTGCATTCCACATTTTCTTCTTTCATCCCATACTAGGTCTTTCTGTGATAACGTAAGAGGTTTAAAATGGGCTACAAACGTGTACTTAGTGCATGGGGTTGTGTTGGGTAAGTAAAGGGTGGCTAGAACGCCAGACAGCAGTTTTGTATTAAGTCAAGTAACTGGAGATGGGCAGCCGTACATCGATTCAATGTTTCTGAAAGCACAGCAATCATCCATGGGTTTGGGAACTCTGTTCTATGTTACATTGTACACTGTGTAGATACAAACACAGATACAATAAATGTGTTGAACAGATCCTAGTTTCCCATCCTCTCCTCCAAAGTGAAACCCTCTGTGTTACAGAGCAAGTGAAATAAGGTAGTCCTGGATCACAGTGTTTATTGTCATGTTATGCTACAATTATGGCAACCAAGTTCCTAGCTTAGCCAAATCTATCTGCAGAAAAAAGAACTCAAAGTCTGAATCAATTATCTGATGTCATTTTGTGTCAATATTTAAAGACAAAAAATATTTTATATTTAGGCTTAGGCGTTATGTATCAGCCTTATGTGCAAATGTAAAGAAATGAAACATAACAAACGATTGCATTACAGGGTAATGAGGTTCCACTACTGTATAAGCCATTCTTCCATGTAGAGACCTGGGAAGGGTTACCAGCTATTCAAACATTTTATCAGAGAATTCACAGCATTCCCAACTTTGTGCCGGTTCCTTCTGGGTCACTGGCTACTTGTTCATCTCATTACGCCTAAATACTGGGCAGTGCATAACTGGCAGTGCATTAGTAAGCGAGCTACTGTGAGGAAAACATGTTTGTGGACTTTTCACAGACCTTTCAGATATTTTATACATTTGAGACGTGACATCACAATGCATCAAATTTGATTTTTTTATATTGCATAGTGAAAAACAGGAAAGAAACCACAAAAATGCTATTGCTAAATTACAGTGCTGTGGAATGTGATGGCGCTATTCAATAACATTCACTCAGGTGACTGAACAGCTGGAAAACTACCTGATCGCATTCCCTTTACAATAGCTCCCTCTAGTGTCTCTTCTAAGTAAGACAAAGATGACTAATTCTGTAATATAATGTGTAATATTCAAACAAACCCATTTTTAGTTATTAAGGTATTAAGGTTTAGTTATTAAGGTCTGCCTCATTTTTAATGTAAGGATGGGAACTTCAGCTTACCAAAACCTTCTTAGCATCAAGGCCTATTGCCTATGCAATGCCCGCTACAATTAAAACATTCCCTGAAGTCTTCATAGACCTGTGTGTCTGGCATAGATCAAACTTGATCCAGGTAATGCAGAGAAGCCAGAAGAGCCTAGAATAGATTATATATATATAATATAGGCCTGTAGTTATTAAGAAGAGAGATCTTAACTTAACGCCGCCAGGGGCGAAGTTTAAAATGCCGCCCCCCCGCCGGCGTAGGGGGGGGCCGCGCCGGCGGGCGGTGGCCATTTTAAAAACTTCGCCCGACGCCCCCCCCTCCCCAGCGTTAATTACCTTTAAGAGCTCCGCGGCAAAGTGCCGCCCCTTCTAAAGTGCCGCCTGGGGCAATTGCCCCAGTCGGCCCCATTGTAGGGCCGGCCCTGCCTGGCTTTCTGGATTAATTGTTCATAAAATATGAACATACCAATTAAACAGTCACAGTGCTGGTGGAAAAAGTAAGTGAACCCTTGGATTTATTAACTGGCCAAACCGATTTTGGCAGAAATAACTTCAAACGCTTGCGAATACGTAGATGCACAATGTTCAGGAGGAGTTTTGGACAATTCTTTCTTACAGAACTGCTTAAGCTCAGTCATATTCCTAGGATGCCTGGTGTGACCGGCTCTCTTGAGGTCATCCCGCAGCATCTCTAATGGGTTAACATCTGGTCTGTGATTGGGCCACTCCAAAAGGCAGATTTTCTTTTGTTAAACCATTCTATAGTATATTTACTTTGATGTTTGGAGTCATTGTCCTACTGCATTACATAGGTGCTACTCAGTTTATGCTGGCAGACAAAAAGCACTATGGTATAGCTGGAATTTAATGTAGAGGTGTTTACTGGAAATGGAGTGATATGAAATTAACAAGATAGTTTTTTAACTAGGCAACAATGTGCAACGTCAGTCAGCAGTTGCTGACTTTGAATATGCTGTGCAATTTTGGGCACCTATTCTGAAGAAGGATATCATAACACTAGAAAGGGTGCAGAGGCGGGCTACAAAATTAATAAAAGGAATGGAGCGCTATACTTATGAAGAAAGGTTAACTAATTTAAATCTGTTTAGTTTAGAAAAACGGCGCCTCAGAGGGGATATGATAACGTTATATAAATATATTCGGGGCCAATACAAACCATTGTGTGGAAATCTGTTCATAAACAGGACTATGCATAGGACACGTGGTCACGCATTTAGACTGGAAGAAAGGAGATTTAGTCTAAAGCAGAGGAAAGGGTTTTTTACAGCAAGGACAGTGGTGGAACTACTGGGGTTGCGACTGCGACCGGGCCCTGGAGTTCTGCCAGTCAGGGGGGCCCAAAGGGCCCTTCTGTCTCCACTGCTCCCTGCTGCTGCCGCCACCGCCTGCCTCAGCGCTGCCCCGACTGCAGTGGTGGGAGCGTGAGGCATCTGTCTAGGGTGCCGGCGCTTCACGCTGAGCACCGACATATGATGTCATATGCCGGTGCTCAGCAGTGAAGCTGTGCGCACCGCGGCAGAGCAGCGAGACAGAGGCTTAGCGCCCCCACCACAGGACTGCATGGTAAGTGACCTACAAAGGGGGGTAGGGAGAGGGTAGATAGTGAGAAGAGGTGGTAGGGAGAGGGTAGATAGTGAGAAGGAGGTGGTAAGGAGAGGGTAGATAGTGAGAAGGGGGGTAGGGAGAGGGTAGAATTAGTGGAGAAAGGGGTACGGAGAGAGTGAGAATAGTGAAAAGGGGCTAAAATGTAGAAGAGGGTAGATAGTCGCAGAAGGGGTGGTAGGAGAGAGGGTAGATAGCCTGAAAAAGGGGGATAGGGAGAGGGTAGATGGTGAGAAGGAGAGGTAGGACGAAGAGAGTAGATAGTGAGAACGGGGGAGAGGGTAAATAGTGAGAAGGGAGGGAGAGGGTAGATAGTGAGTATGGGGTAGGGACGCAGGGTTAGAATAGGCCTGAGAAGGGGGTAGATAGTGTGAAAAGGGGTAGATTAGGGTTGGGGCGCGGGGGGCCCTTAACGCTATTCTTGCACCGGGGCCCTCGAGGCTTTCTAGTTTACGCCCCCTGAGGAGAATCTGAACTTGCATTTTGGGGCTGCATGAGGATTCTCATTATCGCTGGTTAGTGCCAACAATTGGAAAGAGAAAATCCTGGGAGGTTTTTTTTGCCTTCCTTATCGGAGAATTACAAGCAAAAGATTTAACAGTATTATATGGAAGCGCTAAACTTGATGGACGGGCATGTCTTTTTTTTTGCCTATATAACTATGTTAACTATGACAAATGAAGCTGCACAGGCACAATCATGGAATCATCTGTCAGTCTAAACGACGCAATGATTGCATTCTTTGTTGTAAACAGTGTTGCTGTAATGCCCCGCCCGCTTCATTTATGTTATGGGGGGCCGCGGGAGGGGGGGGGGGCGGGGGGGGCGGGGGAACAAAAACAAAAGAAACACCAACAAAAGCGGAAAACAAACCACCAAAAAAAAAAACGGACTGCCACTTAGGCATTCAGCAAAACTACAATCTGCAGCAGAATCTCAGAGCGGCCCCTTCCGAGGGCGCCAACAATAAAAACAATACATAATATTCAGTAAATTAGAGAAAGAAAAAAAAATACAACTAAACACAAGTGCTGCAAAAATGTTAAAACAGCCTCTGTCACAAGGGGTACAAAAAGAAAAAAAAAGAGCCTGGTCCTTAAAGTGTTAATTTTATCTAGATTAGTTTGCCTGTCATTCTAGATGTTGGCTGGGTTAGATATCTTCAGGGTAATGCCAAAGAATTAAACAGGGTTATACTGCATGTGATAATAAAAATGAATGGAAGGCAATATGTGTAATACAATGGTTTGGTGCTACAGAAATCATAAAGTGAAATAAAATGAAAATTAAAATGAGTAGTGCAAAAAAAAGTGAAAAACTTAAGGGATTGTATAATGTCCCAGATTTGCCTCACCATAAAATAATGCTTAGTAAAGTACTTACTG